>VZTD01001486.1:45687-257125 GCA_013397725.1 Rhagologus leucostigma | reverse complement strand
GTCTTTGGTGCTTGGTCCCTTCACGTGTGGGGATCAAATAAACCTGTGCCGTGGAATTCCACACAAAGACCCTTCCTGCCTCTTTGCCATCAACTTGTCGAAGAAGCTATCCGGATCGTGTGTGTGTGTCTGTGTGAATGCAGTGGCTGCCAAGAGACTTTCTGTTAAAGTCGGATCCGGAGGTCGCAGTATCCCACCAGAACAGCCCCCGGATCACGACACTATTCCTACAACCAGAAAGGAGAACATCTGGTGAGCAAATGTGCTGCTATTGTGCATTTCCCAGGGCTGAGAGACAGACCAGGGAGGACATTTGGTGAGAAGAATGAGTGGTGAAAATTGCACAGCATTACAGGGCTGAGAGATCTGCACAAAGGCCAAAAGGCCCTCAGCTACTCAACTCTGCCAGCCATTCCTGCCAATACTGCTGGGTTTAATAACTCCATCAGAAAACATAATAAAAAATATTTTTAAAAAGGGAACAGGGAGGGACAGGGAGGGGATAAACAGCCCAAGCCATGGAATGCATAAATTGCCTGAGTCCCATGTCTTTAAGTTGTAACAAATATGAAAAAAATCCCCATTAAACTAAGAGAGTCCAAATGAACTAAAATGAGTACTGTGCCAGAGAACAATATATCCATTTCCAAAGGCAAAAAAGAGTTGGTGAATGATACAGCTACAGCAGACAAAATATAAGTCCCTATTTCCCATTCCAAATCTTTTTAACAAATTAGTCATGTCATCAGAAGCAGAGATACCTGTGCTTCCATCCTGACTGATCTACACCAAGAGCAGATGATGTTAGACACAACTGAGCAGGATTCAAAGCTCCATGTTATGTACAGTCAGGAAACTGAAATGTTACTGCTTTTTCTGCTTTTAGGTACCATGTCCTCCTCAGCATTCACTCTTGCCTTCTGATAAGCCTTTACAAAGGATCCTGAGAAATTTTTACCCCTAAATTATGCTTCCATGGCTTTATTATCCTTTTAATTCCCTCTTTTGCTATCACAAGACAGGAAAAAAACTTTTTCACATTGATCATCTTTCTAGACCCTATGAACCAAACACAAGCATGAAATAATTGCCAGGTGAAACAGGCTGCTCCTTTCAGTTCCAGCCTCTCCTGCAAACCACACACTCCCCAAAAGAAGTTAATCTGCCTTTAAACAGCAGCCTTTTTCTTGTAAAAGAATCAGGTGTGAGTTTATAGCACTGGGTTTCTGTTCTGGATGCTAGTGGCTCTGCAGCCAAGCTTGGTAGAAATGAAAGCCTGAAGCCTTGATCTTGAAATAAATGCAAGTTGGTAGGAAAGCTTCCCTCAATTTAAGGAATACAGTCCTCTAGCTGACTTGCTCAAACTATCATCAATACACATCTCACTCCCTGGTTTCTACACTTGTGGGAGAAACTTTGCAGATTGGCCACTCTGACCCTTTCAATATCACATTTAATTGTGTAGTATATCCTGTCTTATCCAATAGAAAGATTTGCTTAACCTGAATTATACTCCCCAAGATAACATTATCCAAAGGAAATTATATTTTCTTAATTGAAAAATATAAAAGAGCATAGGTGTGTGTCTCTAACATCTCCTACATCCCCCAGAAGACAAAATGTTGCATCCAGATTAAGTGGGTTATAACTTCCAGGCTCCATTTATCTAATGTGCTGTGGGAGATAATTCTCCATTCTCTGAACTGTTGTGCAGGAATATAAACTTGGTTTTCAGAAAAATTCCCCCGATTTCTAAAGCTGTCTATGATATCAATGGTACTAATCACATTTCCCCTCCACGGCCCTTCCTCTCTTTTCCCTCTAAAATCCAGAGATGTTCCTGTATCAACATTAAATGAACTTGTTTGCTGCCTAGAAGCCAAATTAAATGTGCTCTTTTATACTCAGCACTCACAGAACAGGGAGAAATAAGAATAAATGAGAGCCATTAATTAAATCTCACAGGGAACCACATTGCTGCAAATGGAAAACAAAACCTATTTTTCCTGTAACTATTATTTTTATCCTAAATGCATCATAATTGTTATTCAAGACCAGATTAAGAGTTTGTTTTTCCAATATGCACTTTCTTTTTATTTGTGAGCAGACTGCAGACTAAGTCTGACTCTTTCTATTCAAACCTAGGCATGAGTTTTCAGAGCCCTGGCTATGTCTGGGTCTCCAGAGTCACAGCAGTACCAACAGCAGGGCTGAGCAGTATGACTTGGGGTCATTCCGTGCTCCCTTGCAAATTCTTCACCCTATATTTATATTTGCCTCCTCAGGATAAGGAGGGCAGAGCCTCTCTGGTCAATAACCTGCAGTTGTGGTACAGATGGACCCAATGCCTTGCATGTCTTTGGACACAGGGCTCACAGAGCCTGGGCCAACGGGCCTGCAAGCTTTAAAGACTTTTTTTAGGTCTGGCCATAGAAGGATTCTTTCCTTGCTAAAAGCTCTTCAAGTAAGCATGGTTTTAATTTATCTAATTGCAAGACTTCCCATTTCTAATTTACAGAGGTGAATTGTGTTGAAATATCAAAAAGTCCATTTCATTTTGTCTTCATTTAGGTTTCTGTCCCAATGCATTTTCCATCACCATAAACTGGTCAGAGAGAACATACTAAACATCTTAAAAATCGCTCCTTGTGTGAAACAACATTTTTTCTTTTTTAATGAAGAGATAAATCCATAAAGTTCCAATGCATTTTCCTGTATTTTGTTATATTCCACATATATGAAAGCCCTTCTACAAGTCTTTTATGACATTAATTACAGCTGGCCATATAAAACTAAGTACATGACACCCTGGAAAGCACCAGGAAGCACAAATTCTGAAACCACAGCTTTTATTTAGAGCTAAATAGATGTTTTTCAGCTTGCTCTGGGGCAGTGTAATCACTCCTGCTCCCTGTACTGGTTAACATTTTATAATCAACTCCCCATCAAAAACCTGGCATCGCTGTGACCCCTCCGCTCCCCAGACAGAAACTGCAGCTCTCTGCACCCTGCACACCAGTTCTTTGCATCACAGAGGGATTACCAACAGGCAGCAGTTGTTCCCCCATGGGCATGCTCAACCCTTGTAATACTCCTAAATCCTTCAAAGGCTCAAATCAAACTCAAATCAAATAAGAAAGGATCTTTATTACAGGCAGGATCCAGGATCTCCACTCTCAAATTTGAGAGCAGGAAACCAGCAGAGGACATGCAATTCTCACGTAGTTGTAATCACAGGGAAGGCCTGGCAGTGCTGTGAACGTCCCAGCAGCTGCACAGATGTTATTTCTAAACTGTACTGCCCATCCAAGTGAGTAGTTAAGCTGTATGATCCTGTCCTCCAGAGACAATAGGCCTCAAAGCCAAGTTCTTACAGATGACAGCACAAACAAGAGGAAAGAATCTTCCACTTAATACAGAGCAGAAAGAGACCTCATAGTTTTACAGTGACAATAACTGACAAGTACAAGACAGCCTGGAACACCTGGAAAATAATACCCAGAAATATGTGAAGAGCAAAGAAACTAAATAAGTGTACATGCCCCCAGCTATGCCCATCTAAAGACAGAGCCCTCTCTCTGTACACACACACAAATACTAGAAGCTGCTAACATTGTGTATTCATGTGCACACAGAGGTATGAATGCTATACCTTATATTATCCTAAGAGCTTTCTCCATCGTTGAAATGGCTTCTGCCCTCTCACAAGCCAGACCACAGGCTTTCCTGGTTTGGATTGACTTAGGTACTGCAACCCAGAAGTTTCTTCTAAAACTCTTATTCAACAGCCCCTGATATACTTAAACATGGATTTCTCTAATCCACTGTGAACCTATGTGTATTTGTTTTCACAGTTCTTTAAAATAAGTGGTTCCATGATTTTAACTTTGCATTAAATGAAGAAATACTTTCTTTGCTTTAAACCTTGTACTGTCTTGTTCTCCAGTTCAAGTCACCATTCCCAGTTTTAGAGGCAACTGTAATACACATAGACACACAATCCTTTCAAAGACCAGTTTTTCTATTCAGAATCCCTTTATTTTACCCACACGTGAAAGCCACTCCATCTCTTTCATCCCAAATACACTACCTCTCTTTTCTACTTCTGTTTTGTGAGGTGATGGAATCAGAAAAATGTGTTGCATTCCACATGTGAATCTATGCCTGTGTAAATGATTCAAAAAGAAACAGAATGCAACTTGTGTTCAAGTTCACATAATAATTTCTAAGACTGTATTTCCATTTTGACTACCAAGCACCTCAGATTTGATATATTCACAGAATTACCAATAAGTCAAAATCTCTGTGTGTACAGCTCATCATTATGTGGCATTGATGCATTATTATTTTTCTACCATGCGTTATGTCTACATTTAGCCCAAGGTTCTAAAACCGGTGACTCAGTATTGTAAGGTTTACATTATAAGAATTCCTGTCATTCACTTAATGACAGTGAGGCAACTGTTTGTCTTAAACAACCGTTTCCTTCTTACTATTGCTCTGGAATAAGGAAATGGTTGATCATGGCATACAAGAACAAATAACCTTCCACAGCCATCTTCTCTACAGGTCCACAGAGGAACCTTTAAAGTCTAGCAAAGGAGTATTTTACGTAACAACATCAATTCTAACAATACTCAGCTGGCCAAAAAGAAAATCATTCCAGTCAATCACAGAATTAAAAAATAAAATCCTATATTCCCTGAGCTCTTTTAACCAAACTATACCAATAATCTTTAATTAATATTCTCAAGCCTTTAGACTGTATAATTTAACAACAGCAGTGACTTTTCAACAGTTTGATCTAATTGTTGTTAATAATACACCAAAAAAGAGGATATATAATAATATAACGGCACCAAATAATTACAAAGGCTAGGTTGGGTTTTTTTTAACGTGCAGAATACTCTCTCTGCCAATTGAAAATCAAAGTAATTCCCAGTAACTTACTGATTTCAAGGTTATTTCTACTGAAATCTGTTGGGTTTAACCCTCATGATGTAATTCCAAGGGATGGTAAGACGGTTTTTTTAACACCAACTCTTCTCATAAGTAACAGTGCACAAAATTTGGTATTTATCATATGGCAATTCACACATCCTCAAACATCTCCAAAAGACCACATAAAATTATATTGTAATGCATTCCAATCTTCAAAGTGGGATTGCCATTTAAGCAGTAGTTTTATTCTTGAAGTTGTTATGTGATGGACAGCTCACGGCAGTGCAGCTCTTGAGTCAGTACCCAACTCCTGGGTGGGGCAAATTGCCAGAGGAGCCAAGATGGGCTTCTCAAGTGTCCAAGCCACCTCATCTCAGAGCAGTTTTCCTGTCAGTATGAATGGAAGCAGCAACAAGCCAACACTATGTCATGCAAAATTAAGAAATAGGAGCTGGCTGCATATAAGCACAGGGGTACTGAAAACAATGTGAATGCAGAGCCATAAAGTCTAATCAAAGCCTTAACTGCTTAAAGTCTGTTTTACTAGAATTATTTCATTCTCTTAAAATCCTCTGCATTTTTTATTCTTATAGCATTTAATTATAGTTTAAATATTTCTCCAAGCCAAGAAAACTGCCACTTGCATGTTGAAAATGTTGAAATGAGATGCTCTCGCAGTTGAAATCTGTTGAATCTTTTCCTACCAAAAAAAAAAAAAAAAGAAAAAGAAAAAGAAAGGATCGAATCAGCCCTTTCCCACACAATTCCGGTTTTGACAAATTGGCATTTCTAGATGAAGTATGTTCTTCTAAAACATCCTGTTCAGTTCTATTTAAATACATAAAAAATGTGAGCAGTGAAATTATGTGATGAAGTATATTTCAGCTGGGTCTCAAATCATGAAGTATTGAACATGGCTACAGGAGCCTCATTCACTCACTCCAAGGAAACAATCCTGACCAAATTTTCTTCTGGATTTGTGAGGAGATATCAGTCAGAGAAAGTACCTGTGTTGCAAACAAAATGATTTTCATGTCATTACTTCTCTCACAGAGGTGTTCAGAATATCCAACTGCTATTTCAAGTAAAACAGGGGTAAAATAGTGTTTTAAACTTGATATTGTAAGGCGCAGTGCTGCCCAAATAAACCTTTCCAGGATGGTATATTCATTTTTTACAGATAATTTAGATCTTAAAATAGCACAATTGGCATTACACTGGTTATTGCACCTTAATTTTTTGGATGTGAATTCTTTCCCCAACATCCAGTACTGGAGACTGCTATAAACTAGTCATATCCACAAGGCTTCACTGGAATAGTGAACACTGAATAGGCTGAAATTTTAAGTCACAATCATTCGTATTTTTTTTAGAAATGCATAATAGAAAACATAATTCAGTTTTGTAAATTTTCATAATTTGTTACCCTTCATTTAGTTCAATAATCATGTTATGAATTCATTTGTTTTACAAATTTCCTGAATTTTTAATCATATTATTTGACAGCAGCATAAGAAACTGTAGCAGGCCTCTGTATATTGATGAAAAGATCTAAAAATAAGTAAAATAAGGAGATGAGAAATGCAGAGCTTAAAATGTACAACTAAAACATTAATTTAAATCCTTAATCATGTAGGTGACCTATTATGTGACTAAAATAATGGGAGGTAGATAAAAATACTCACACACACACAAAAAAATTAAAACAACTAAGATTCCCAGCCATGTCTTGGATAATGGACAATAAATAGCCTTCAACACAGTTGTTACAGCAACTAATTTTTTTTTTAAAGTCCTGGTAGAATCTAAACTGTAGCAGCAGCTGCCTAGAGACAAGTTTTCAATGGTTTGAAACCTGAAGTAAAAATTTTCTTAGAATTTTTTTAAATTAGAAGAAAATCAATCAACAGGAAGAATTCAAGCCCCATGCTGTAGCTGCAGTAGTATAACAGGCTCTAATAAAGGAATAAATAGCCAAAGACGGAAGACACGACCTCTTCCCTTCTCTGCCTGTACATGCCAGACCTCGGGCCAGCTGTTGGTCACCAAATCACCACCTGTTCAAACAGAGCCATGTGTCCAGCTGAAGCCAACCCAGGAAATGCATCTCCTCTCTCCAAAGGATTGCCCAGAACAAAGCAGAACCAGCAAAAGTCAAAAGGGTAAAGACAAGAGAGAGAAACTGTGAGCATGGAAAATTCATAGAACGTGACTGCAATAAAACTAAATAAATCACTTCTTGGTTGCTTCTCGACATCTTCTGAACACAGCCCACAGCTGATCCTACCTGTTCTCTCAAAATACTCTTCTCCTATTCTTCTGAGTTTAGATAATAGGAAGAAATCCTAGAACGTCTACATGCCTGAAAAATGTTACTGATTTGCAATTGCAAGCGATTGATAAACCATGTGTTGCAGAGGTCACAGCAATAAGCAGAAATAAGGAGTAAATGATACACAGCACCACTCCCTGGTTTCAAGGATGAACTCACAGGAGGAGTTAGATACAAGCATATTTCTCATATTTGCTCTTCTTTGCTGTTGATATTAGTGTAGATAATGAAATTTTTCATCTAATTACTCAAGCAGTGCTGCCTGCATGAGTGGTCAGGGAAGTTGCATGACATCATTTCAATCCACTTTTTACAGCACTTAATTGCTCCGTTGGGTTTTTTCTCTGCTATACGTGCGATTGAGGTTCAGACTGTGGTGGTAAAACTACTCATATTTACGATTGAGGTCAGGCTAAGTAGTTGTCTTTACTAAAAGATTCCTTTCACTTAAAAGCTAATGGTCTGTGGTTGTTTCCAACTCCTTGCTAAGCTAATACCAGTCTAGGCTCCACCAAGAGCCACCCCTCTATATTGTCCATATTATTTACCTTCCATAATATTTACTGCAACATTTACTGGGTTTATTGTCCATATTATTTACTGTATTAGCTTGATTCCCAAAGTGGCAGTTAAGGAAATATTTAAGCATTCAACCCTCCCCAGGGATAGACACCTGGCTTTGTTGACATTGAACTTACTGTCTTTCTCCAAACAGTTTATAGGTTGGGTCTGCAATCTCTTGGCAGAGAACAGGGCGCCAGGGGGAAAGATGCTGTCCTCTTGTTCTCTCATGGTGATCATAGTTAACAAAGTTCTTTGTGACCTGTCCTAAATTGTACTTGCTTTATTAACCGGTTGGAGTCCAAAGAGTCTCCAACAAGATATAATCACTGTTTAGGAATGGTAATGCATTCAATGTTGAAATTCATACATAAATTATTTATATCACAACTGATTGGGAAATTCACTAGATAAACTACTCATGATTATTATTCTGTTCGCTCTGAATTTTTTTGTGAATTATGTACCTCTGAGGACAGAGTGCTTGTACTTGGGAGAGAGATCACTGAACCAGTGTAATCTTTATTTGACATGTCAGGAGACTGCAAGGAGTTTACATCAATTCTTCTGTGATCTAGGACTGTATATCTGACTGAGGATGGGGGTTTTAAATTGCCATTAAATAGGATTTTGTAAAGTGCTTACAGGCCAGGATGAATAAATGTACATTGCAGTCTATGAGAAACTCAGAGGAGAAAAACAGACTATAAAATATAACAATGAAAACAATTATATTCATGGATTCAAATATTCGTCTGCATGTCCAATTCACTGATTTTATGAGTTTCTGTATACCTGTAAAATAAGTTTGACCTTGTTCTAGCCCTTACATTATAGTAGCTTGTGTTTGATCAATCATCCTTTTCATATGAATAATTTAGTTCCAGTAATAGCACATTACTCTGAAAAATATAATCACAGGGGTGTCTCCTGTACTGAAATATCACAGTAACTAATGGTACAAAAGCAAGTTTATTTTTACTTGCTATTGTTTTCAAAATTAGCAAAAGATAACAATATATCTAAATTCACATTTCTTTCTCAAAACCATTTTCAAAGTAAGTGCAAAAATATCTAATCTTTAAGGTTGTTTTTTTTTAAGTACTTACATGTATAAATACTCCTGGCACAGAGTAGAAAAGAAAAGGTGAGTGAATCAGCAATATTCTGATTTGAAGTTTGCTGGACAGCTAGAAAACAATAAAACACAAAACCAATTTATTTTAGATCAACTTGATTCAAACAGCACTTGACACAGAATAAAACAGTAAGTTACTTCCCATTAAATTCTTTCAACATTTAATTAAGGATGGAGAATAAAATACATAAAAACTAAGAATCAAAATACTTAGGAGACTTCTATCATTAAATGGAAAATCAATATAGTAATCTTTTAAGATTCTTTAAAGCATAAACCACTGCAGTTTTCTTATTCTTCTCCCACCCTTTCTTAAATGCTGCTAAAGATCAGCAAAACAGCACAACATTTCAGTGGGCATTGCCTGAATTTCTTCTTCATTCACTCACTTGTCTGCCTTTCAAAGGAACCACCTCATCAATTGCTTCAGAACCACTGTGCTGTCATTCAGCAAACTACTCAGGCCTTCCTTCAGCCATTCTGTACTAAAATGTTCAAACGTGCCCAAAGGATGCATTTCTGGCTCAGAATACATCAAACATCCTTCCCTTTACAGCTTTGGTCTAATGGCATCCAAGACCATTTAGCACAATGCTGAACAGGAGCAGAAACATCTATCTATCCCATATCCATTTATCCTGCAGCCACAGGAACAGCAGTGGGGTTTAAATCTACTTCAGGATCCTTAGTGCCCTTAAAGGAGTGGTCAGAGCCATCTGCTGAGCTCCCAAACAGCAGACAGCAAGGTGGAGAATGAATATGAATAAATGTTTCAAGATAAAAAAGCAAATGAAACAAAGAGTACCACAGTAAATACACAAATCCCCTGCAGTGCTTCATCCAGCCTCTGCAAGGGACAATAGACTTTAAATGAGTTGTTGTATCTAACTGGCACAGCCTGCAGATAGTGCAGGGAAAACACTTCTAAATATATTCATCATTGATTGTATTGCAAAAAAAAATAAGAGACCCAGTAAATTACGACTTTTGCATATGGGTTTATTTTTCCACTAAAAATGCCCAGCATTCTTAATGTGTTTCTAACTGCATTACTAATGAATTCCAATCACCTCACACACAAAATCACCAAAGTATTCCTTTGACCTCTGACTCTGGAAACACCAGGACTGAGCTGTTCGGGGACCAGAGTAACAAACACCAACCCCACAGGCCTCTCCTCCAGCCCTGCCCCACAGATTCTCAAAAACAACTCCTCAGCTCCATGTACATTCAACCTGTTCCTTCATGTCTCCTGCTCCTCACCTTCCCTGCCTGCTTTTCCACAGCAGTGCTCCAGCCACCTGAGCTGGCCAGCCAGGTCTCTGTAACTCCAGGGATGCTTCTTCTATTTGTGCAGGCACACGCAATGGGCATCTCTCTGTTTTGACATTCCTGAGGTTTCCCCTGTCCCTGTCACCACATCCTTTCAGTCCTGTCCACCACTGCCTCACTTTGAGGCTCAGCCTCTTCTCCCAGGCACCCAGTGATAGGACAAGAGGTCATAGTCTTGAGCTGTGCCAGGGGAGATTTAGGTTGGACATTAGGAAGAATTTCTTCACAGAAAGAGTGATTAGGCATTGCAATGGGCTGCCCAGGGAGGTGGTGGAGTCACCGTCCCTGAAGGTGTTTAAGGAAGGACCGGATGTGACAGTCAGTGCCGTGGTCTGGTAGACAAGGTGGTGTTCAGTCACAGGTGCGACTCGATGATCTCAGAGGTCTTTTCCAGCCTAATTTATTCTGTGATTCCCTGTGGCCTGTAACCTCCCTTACCGCACTCCCAAGTTCCAATCTCTCCTCAGCAGGCTGGCACCCACCTGGCAAAGGAGCCCTTGCCCCCATTTTTTCCAGGTGGATCCCATCAGGAGGAGAACCCTCCACGGCTCCTGCCCAGGCCCCTCCAGCCCTGCCATTGACGCTCATGGGAACAAACAGTGGGGAACAGCCCCAGGCCAGGCAAGCAGCCTCCCCCCAGCACCCTGGGCCTCCAACAAGCACCTCCACACCCATGGGAGCAGGTTGAGGCCCTGGAGGGACTCTGCCTCACCAGCCCTCCCTGCACAGGAGATGTTGGGGCTCTGCAGGCAGACTTCACCCCTCAGCAGCTCCTGGGGCTCTGAGCCCATTCTGCAGCTGCTGGTGAAGGAGCTGCCTTCCACAAGAGCCAAGCACTGCCTCCCAGAGTCTCCATGAATAAATATCCTGTCTGTCCCTCCCCTCTGCCAGCTCCCTCAGCTCCTGGCTCGTCACCCAGCACAGCCCCCCAGGCCAGGCTCTGCCTGTGGTCCCCATCCTCAGCCCTTAGCACCCACAGGCCACAGCTCTGATAGACTGAGGTGCCTGTCCCTGGTAGGGCTGGACAATTCCCAGGGAAATGCAGGGAAAGCCACTTCTCATTCCCATTATCTCAGCAGTGCCATGCTAGACTCAGAGAAGCCCTTGACTTTGGCAGGAGGTGGCTATTGAAGGCCTTGCAAGATCAGCCTCTTTTTATTACAAAATGTTTTTGAAGAGCTCGTGACATCTCCAAGCTCTCATTAGCAGAGGTATTTTCAGCACATTGGCATCATTGCACGGCTGCGCTCAGGAGCCCTCCCCGGCCTGGGACAGCCCGGACAGATCTTTGTCACCAGCTGGAAAAGCCAACAATATATCAGTCCAGAGATTTTTATTGATACAAATCCTCTTCCGAGGTAATTTTTTTGGATCAAATTTCACCATGTCAGTTTGTAAACTTAATTAACTGTGGTCTCAATAAAAGCCAAGATTACGAACATAATGATTAATTAGTTCCTTTTAAGTAATGCAATGCTTGAATTAGCTAAATAAAAATAGTGGAGCAACTGGCAAGATAACATTCCACTGATGGATGGAGGTTTGTCCCACAAAAGCAAATGCAAGAAGCATTATGCATTAGCACAAAAGAAATAACTACAACATTAATCATTGGAAGCATGTAAGTTATACACAGCTCCTTCGCATATAAAGGCTTAGTGATAGCAATGTCTTACTCCAGAAAAACGGGAGCCTTTAGCCTCTCCATGTGATGCCAGAAGGTAAAAATTAAACTTTTAATTTCAGATAAGGAGTCAGGTCCTACTAGCCTATATTTCTGAGATGAGCTATTACATAGATGAAGATAATTCACTTTTCCCCCCCTCATGTTTATGTGGGAGTAGCAGACTTTTAATTAACCAGCACTGCACATCAATACCAATTTATACTGTAATTTTTTTAAGCTGTTCTGATATTGAGTTATTTTTATCTGAATCCTGAATTATTATTTATCTGTGCATTTTTATAGTATGTTAATATAATATGAACACACACACAAAACAGCAATTCCAAACTTTCTGTTCACCATAGTAGCTCTGGGAATCACACAAACTGACCATTACAGCAGAAACGCTAACAAGCTCTTCCTTTCAAGAGTTTAGTGCACCAATACAGATTTCAATGAACTCATATCTGACACTAATTTCTCCCCATTCCTTTTTAAAACTTTTTAAAAATTTTTTCTACCCTCTTCTTGGAAAGCATTTAAAAAACATGGAATATTATTATGTAGTTATTAGAAGAGTCTCTACTCCTTGATCAGAATTTTACGGGTGCATTAGGACTCCAGTTTACAAAAGTCAGGAAGAATCTTCTAAATGTTAAATACTTTGGAGCATTTAATCAAGCCATTGTATAGCTTAACATTTATAAACCACCCTACAGTGGCAAATTGGGAGAACAGTTCTTTAGGTCTGCAAGTAATTGGTAGTACCAAATAGATTTAGAACTATTCTATTTCTGCAAAGACGTTGCAGGCATCATTGTTCATTTGTCCCTCTTTTCCCTTCCACCCTCTCTTTTCTCAGCTTGGTTACTTTGGACTAAGAGCCTTTTTGATATGGGTACAATTACACGAAGTGTTAACTCCTAGCAAAGTAAGACCTCAGGCTAACTTAAGTTTTCTTAACAGCAAGCATAATACAAACCAGGAAATAAAAATGACCGATTACTTTCTACAGGCAGGTAAGGCAAGTAATCTCCTTAATTATTTCCTTATTTTCTACCACCATTCCTTAGACTAAAAAGGTTTAGAGGATGGATATTTTTCATGAGGTTGATCTACAGTGGTGTTGAAGGAAGTTGTAGCACTTATTTTGTTCTAACTCAACCACAGCATCACACGAGTGACAGTGGGATGAATCTGGTTCCAGATGTTGAGGCTACTCATTGTCACAAGCATTGTTCTTTTTACTAACCAGTACTGAAATTTACTGCCATTATTGTTATAGTATAGCGGTATCAAATAAGCTTAGTTCTGCTTAATTGTTTCCTATGTACACTTAATTCTGGAATGGTTGTGATAATAGCTAAAAAATTTTGAGATGGAATTTCACAGGTAGAGCCTAAAATTATCATGGTCAAAAATGTGTGAAATAGATAGACCAAAAAAACCCCCAAGAACCTCACAAATCTTTAAATATTTAAAATTGCAGTGCTTTTTAGGAACAAAAAGAAAGTAAAACTATGCACGCTACCTATTTTCTTTTATTCTCATGACAAAAACAGAACTGCAACTGAGGAGCTGACTAACTCAGTCATTTACAATGAGTCACAATTAAATGGAGGCTGCCAGACTCAATTAATGTATCCGTTTAGTACAGATATCATTCTGTCAAACTGAAGGAAGAACTGGTTTTTTCAGGTCCCAGGAGTTCATTGCTTCTTGCTTGTGAAAAAGCATACTGCATTCCAGCCTTTCCAACTCCTATTGCCACTGTCTAATAAACCAAAAACCTAAAACCTGCAGTCTGTTAGGGCTATGCACATGAAAAAATATGTTGGCCAAAAATTGGCATAATAAAATACTGGCACATCTGTCCAAAGTTATCTCAATGTCCTTTAAGGTCTAATTAGCAGGGGTTGTGTCTGTTCTGATGTGGTGGAATTTTTTGTTTGTTTTTAAAGCAACTATGGTAAACAAATTAAGATTTATGTAAAGTATCAGACTGGCTCTTAGAGATGAGCATCCAAGTGGATTTTATTAAATTTAATAGGCATTGGACTAACATCTGAATGCCTTTAGAGGCAGACAGAGTTTTTTCCTTCTCCACCCTAGGTTTGAACTTGCAGTAAGACAAGGGGCCACTGGGCAGACAGAGCAAGAGCCCTGGAACCTCCTCCTCTGAAAGAACCAAGCTCCAGCACAGCTCTGTGGAAGGGGGTCGAAACCATGACTGTGCCAGTATGAGGCAGTGGGAGCTGGAAGAGGTCACAATAGTTGTTACAGGGCTTTCCTTCATTCAAAGGCACAGCACAGGAGTGATTTCCAATAAGCAATTTCCAGACCAGTCATCCAGGCAGAAGCCCTGTGCTTTGCCAAACCAAGGAAAGCTCCTCCAGAATGTTGAAATCCACCCGTTATTTCCAGCTACAAAATACATTGCTCCATTTTCATACATCACTTTAAAATCTACAGCAGCCTGAGCATACTTATTCTCCTGAAACGTGGGAGTGGAAATCCCTCCCTTTCCTAACCTCTTTTTTGTTACAACAAACATTTTACAGAAGCTCAAGAATACCCTATCTAAAGGAAGGGGGAACTGCCAAACAATCAAGTCCTGGCACACTGAGAAGACAAACTTGTATTAATAACTCACGCCATCAAGCATTTGATTCCACGCTCAGTCAATTTTGTATCAAGGACAAGAGAAAAACAAGGAAGGGAGCATTAACTTCTCTCCCAGGAAGGGGTGTGACAGGGGTCTGCAGAAGTAGCAAAGCCAGCTGCTGCTAATATTATCTATTAACTTGCTTTAAAGTGTAATTGAATCCCTTTTAAGGCAGACACACACCTGTAATCAATTCATAATTTAGCCACTTAGCAGTACAATTTCAGTAAGCTTGGCACAACCCCCACTCCTGAAGTGCAATGATTCGTGCTAAAAACTTCAAACGAAAACTCCCTCACGAAAATGATTAAAGAGTTTTGTTCTTTCTTTTTTTTTTTAATTTAAATTTTGTTTTGGTTTTTTTGTTTCTTTTTGACTGGAGAAGAAATAAGGGCTGTAGCTTGACAGCATTATTGTGTTTACCCCCTGTGGCAAAGAAGACACCAGCATTCCAGTGCCACTTACCCTGTGGCTTTCCCTTGTCATTCCTCCCAGCCATACAGACACACAGCTTTCTGCTTGCCTTGGAAAGAAGTGTTGTAACTCTCTGTAAATAAGTATTGTGTCTCCCAGCTAGTGGTCAGGCTCCAAAGCTCACAGCCAGTTAGCCAACCTTTGGTGGCTCTTGGAGCGTCTGCCTTCTGCCAACATTTGAACCCAGTCCATTTACATCAGCTCTAGCTTAGCACGGATGTTTCCCAGTTTGTTTTCTGCAGGCACAAGCGGCCAATGAACCTCGCTGCCTGTGTCTTTTCCAAATAGGAACTGGCCTCTCAATGTGAACATGAGTTTCATATGGGAGCAGACATGAATTGCAATGGTATAATGCATTTGTGTCCATTATTGAAAGAAAATCTGGGGCAAAAACCCACCAAAACTCATGAATAAAAATATTTGAAGAACTCTTTGAAATCATTCTAAATTGCTAGTTTATATTTATTAAACATTAGGTACTTTCAGTACACGGTCCTCAAACATCCTAGGGAATCTCTTAATACCTAGAATACTCCTTATTTCTCATTAGGAAATGGATAAGCAATTCAGAACATTCTGATATTGTCCTGTCACAGCTGGAAAAAGATTTTTACATTAATTTTTTAGATTTTATGGCACTGTCTGCAGCATTTTCTGCTTTGCTACAACAACAGAATTAAAGGACAAAGGAAAAACTATTCTTTCCAGCAGAATTTCATTCCAGATCACATTTTAAGACTCAAATGTTATGCACTCATGAAAGGATAATAAAAATCTTTAATAACCCCATGGAAATAGGCCCAGAAAGAATGAAACTTAGAAGACATGAATAGGTCATCTAAGGGAATTTCTTCATGTTTGAAACTAGAGAAATGTTGACAGCTGCAAGTATAGTGACAATACACATTATTAGGTGATGGATTTACAAAAATACTTAGGCTGCCCAGGGAACCAGGGCCAGAAGCAGGGACTAAGCAGGATTGGCCTTCTAATTTTCTAACACTTTCTTTAGCAAGTTAAACTTGCAGTCTTGACTGAGTGGCCTCAAATGTACCCTGATCTCACTGGCCTTGCACCTGGGCCTAGCAGATTCTTTATAGAAGCTTTAGTTTTTAAATCTTTCCTAAACTGCATAAAATTCACAAAAAAAATAGGTGCTAAGTCATGTGTTGCTCAGATATGGGAACACTGATAAAAAAATACCTGTGCGTATTTAACGTCATTTTTGGTTTCCCTCCTCTTAGAGCACAACACAGAGAGTTTCGCTGCTTTTCCCTCTTATTTTGGAAAAAGGAAAAAAGAAACAACACAAATACGCTTAGAAATTGAGAAAGTAAAACCTCTTTTCCCCTGGTAAAATAATGTCTCAGCATTTGCTACCAGTAAAAGATTCATCTAAGACCCTGCACAAAGTACCCACACACAATATATGACCATACAAGTGGGCACACACAAAAGCACTGTAGGAATGACTGGAAATGTGAACAGGACCTGCTGTGTCTACTCACGAGCAGTGATTCAGTGTCATTTTTACATAATGACTATAACCAAAATCAATGAGCTTTCCAATTTTCTTCTGGTCTCCTATAATCATTCATACAACCAGAAGATAACACCATCAGTAGCCAAACCCACTGCATGGGCTCCACACACTGAAGCCTTTTTCAGGCTCACAGAAATGCAGCAAATAGTGAAAAGATCCACTAACTGAATAACACTAAGTCATTTAAGCAAGGTACACAGCTGGAAATTCAGATACATATAAGGATGTTGCACTTTTCAGATTGAGAGTCCATTTAACTCAGTCTCCTGCCTTCAGCAGTGGCTGCAACAGATTTTGATGCACTTGCAGCTTCAAATGCTTCCTTCACCATGTCTGGTACTTATTTTAATAAAGCCATGACATTTTAGACAGTTTATAAGAATTCAGTTTTCTGGGCCTGACCACAAAATGGGGGATGCTTTATAAAACACGAATGTGCAGCAGTTGGCAGCACATCCATCAGTGTCACTCATGTTCACTCTCTCTCAGGCCTTGGTGGGTGTACAAGAGCCCAGCACGAACAGCTCAGGTGCAGCTCAGGTGTGGAGCAGGGCTGCTCTGCTCCTCCTGCAGGCCTCAGCAAGTGCTGCTGCCAAAGAAACCCACTCCATTTAATTTAATTTGCAAGAAACAAAGACTATCTATGAGAAATTTCTCTTCCTAGAATAAAGGAAATTTATTGTATGGATGGAGCCCAAACCCTGTAGGACCTTGCTATCCAGATCTTCCATCACAGTCCAATGCACCATGGAGTAATCATTAGCAATTCCTGTTTGCAGTGTTTTTACACATTAAAATTTTATTTCTTGCCAGACAGCAAACACACAAGACATCAGTCTAGAAACTTATTCAAAGAAAGTTTAAATTTTAAACAATATCTATTTTATTCCTGAATCTTCTGTTGGGAAACCCCAACAGATATAAGTAATTTTTGGCCCATAGCGAATTCCAAATTAAGTTTATAGTGTGAAATTATTTTTCCTGGCAGTTATTGGTAACAGAGATTCCAACAGCTTGCTAGTTAATTTGTAATTTTAGTAGCATTCATATTTAAACAGTAGCACTACTAATTTTGAATGCACATAGCAACAAATATCAGTAAAATGATTGACTACTGCAAGGAAGTCAATAGTGCAGGATTTAGAACAGGTGCACTGCTTCAAAAATGTTCTCATAGTATTAAAAAAAGTTTCAACTAAAAATAGTTCGCAGGTTTTTAAGTGCAGACCCCTATTGCACGTGAGGTTCATAAGGGAAGCAAACTAACAGATACAACTCATGGAATCAGAAGAGTTAATCAGTGAATAGTTGCATATATCACCAAAAGGCATTTCCAAAGGTATGCAACAAGTTACTTTTCTTTTTCACTTTTTCAGCTTTGTCCTGCCACATGTGCCAAACAATGAAATTCAGACAAAAGCCTGTCTGAACCATGATCATTTACATTCAGATTTGGCCAGGTGCCATAAAAATCAGGTTATTATGTTAATCAGATGTTCAGCTGGCATTTAGAATGATCAGCGCTTTACCATCATATATTTCAGTTTTATCCTGAAATTAGTTCCATTTTTTTCAGTGACAAACTGGAAATACTTCAAAGTAATTACTTCTAAAGCATATAGAATGGCATAAAACCAAACACATATTAGTCAGTTTACAACAGGCTCAATGCCAAGCCTTACTGACAGGTATGAAATGGGTAATTGTCTCCTTCAGCCAGAAGGTTTTTAGAAAACCTACACATGCAAGGGTTCCTTGGAGGTGTCAGGCATGTAGAAGTCAAGAGTTCGAGACTTTTAGAGGTATAAAGACCAATGAACTGTAATGCAGAGCTTTCCTTCCCTTCACCCATTGACTTTAAAAATTCTTTAGCATTTCTGGAAGAAGGAAATTCAAATCTGAGTGCAACATCAGGTGCTGTTTAGACGTAGTAATAATAAAATATATTTCCCTTAAAGACTTTCTCTTCCTCCTTCCTCCCAACATCTTGGTAGGCAAATATGAATAAAATCAAGTTTGAAAAAAAAAAAAAGAAACTAATGAGACACTGAAAAGCCTAGTAAAGTGATTTAGCAATTTAGCAAAGTAAATCTGTCTGTATTATTATGAGCAAGTAACCAGAAATAGTCAGTTTTCCCCTAATCTTCTCTGATTCCTAAGGCTTTCCTACATGGTCACATCAAAGAGAATTAACACTTAAATACATTTGTATGATAATATTAATTCCCACACAATTCACACCACCTTTTGATCAGGATTATTTTGAATATTATAGACAACATGGCATATATGAAATTTTTCAGACCCTCAACATCGTACTGTGTAATTGTTTGCTCACCCAATTGCCATGAAAAATCATGTCAGCTGGAAATAGCACTGATAAAAATATCTTAAATCTAATTTAATAAAAAGACACTCTTCCACTACAGTAAGACTGGAACATTAATAAATAATTCCAGTGATTACACTACTGAAATAAAATTCTGTGGGCTTCTTCTGGCACATGACAAGCTGTTAGATTACAGTGAACCACCTATAGACACTACAGCCTCCACTTTTCTAACCAACTGTGGAGAAACTTCTTCATATTTTTATGCTGTTGGTCTTCACCATTTCTTTAGAATATGATTGATTGTATGGTTTTTGTATACAGGTGAAGCACTGCAGCCTAGTGACAGCATAGGACCAGAACTTAAATGATGGTCTCATTTCTGCTCTTTGATAGGTGACCTTAAGAAAGTACTTTGCAATCATTTGCAACAACCAGGACTCTCATACTACTTCTGTTATAAATGATTTTGAGTTGAGATGGACTGGCTAAGAAGGGCTCACAGACTGCCATTGTGAGGGACACGTGGCATCAGCAATGGGCAGATTTTGTAGTGCCAGGACACAGTGTGACCTGGCTGGAGGTGGACTGGGAATGGAGAGTCTCTGTTGTCCCATGCTGTAACTATGCTTGCAGGGTCTCCGCAGAAAAATCTAAGCAAGAACAAGGTGCTCTTCCAATTTATAAATGTACAGTTATTCTACTCTGCCCACACACATTCTCATATTCTGCGAGCACAGGGAAAACGTCCTGAAGAAAAGTTTTGGCTTTTGAGTGTTCACTTTCCTGCACGCAGACCTTCCAGATCCAGCGCCTTGGAAGGCTCATGCTCCAAGCACTTGCTCTGCAGCCCTGCCCTGGCTGCAGACACCACTGACCCAGCCAGGCCTGTAAAAGAGTGTTTGTCACAGGCTAATCTCCATTCACCACAGGAGATGGGCAACACCTCTCCCTCAATGCCACCTTCTCTGCAGAGCACAGCCACAGTCACTGTGGGGTACTCCCTTACCCCAGTGCAGAATCCCCATGAAGCAAACCGGGGCATCTCAGTACACCTCAGCCTCACAGATTTCATTTCATACCTTGGCAGAAAGCACACAGACAAACACAATCACGACTCCACTCCCCTGCACCAGTAACACCCGGCAGCTCCACCAGTCACAGTGTGCCAGGGGAGGGCGAGCAGCCAGCACATGGCCCAGCTCGGGGCCTTGCTCTGAGTCAGGGGCAGGGCATCATCAGGAGTGGCTTCATTTGCTGTGGTAAGCACTTGGCACCACTGGAGAATGACAAACAGTTGCATAAAAAGTGACAACAAGAAATCCCATCAGAACACACCAGGCAATGCTGATGCACAGCTCTCAAAGAGCTGGAGCACATCGCATCCCACAGCAAGGGGGACACCCATCCTGTCACCTCCCAGCACCACAGGCAGACAATTTCCTGGCTTTGCGGCCTGACACCATCTGCTGAAATTCTCCAGAGGCAGAATGGATGCACTGCTGTTAAAAGACAAATTAGGGAACAGACATATTTAAGATTCTCCTTTAATTTTTCCTCTGAAAATCCATAATAAACTAGCAAAGGATTAAGATTTGGTGATTAGCACCTGAGTGACAAGAAGTCATTATTTTTGCACCAAACAAGGATAGACTATCATGGGTAATTTATAGTGGGTAATTAAGGTAATGAATACTTGAGTCTGTCAAATAAATAGTCCCTAAAAGTATCATTTTAATAGGGACATGATTTTAGGCAGTACTAAAGAGGACTGAAACAGAATCAACATACTTGTTTTAGACACATATTTAAAAAAGACATGAGTCTCATCACTTAAACTGTCATCTAAGTTCATCTTTGATTAAAGCCTGTTCTTCTAAGTTTGTCTACATGGGCATGAAAGTAACTGGTAAAATTATACCAATATCACCACCTGTGTGAACATATTTTAGATGCTTTTTTGTTTGGCCTATCTTGCACCAAATGATATCATTGGAGGAAGAACAGGCTTCGCTTGTTCTTTACCCATGGACAGGTGAGCAGGTGGAGGGTTCCCATCGTAAGAGTTAGCCTAATTTTCTATCCTCATTGAAGCTTAAATTCCACCTTTCGGTACAGCAACAGCAAAAGAGTGCAAGCATGGACTAATGCTGCCAATACCAGGCCTCAGCAGGATTATAAAACGGGTAAAGGCTGTTTAAGAAGTGTGTCCTGCCACAGAGCTGTTGTGTGTTGTAGCTAACACTGAACCAACACAGTTGTGTTTCCTGTGTCCTCCATCTCAGCAGGAGTTACTTACTAGGCACTCTGTAATGCTCCAACACCCAGCTCGGGCACTGACTCTTCCCTCTCAATCCCTCTTGGTGCCTCGGACACCAAAATGAAGCTGAAGCAGTGGTGAGCTTTTCTGCCCAGCTCAGCAAGCCCAAACATTATTGCTTTTTATAGTGCTCTTCAGCCAGCTTATGATTATTTCTTAGCACATCTTGAAAAGAGGGTCACTCTTCCTCAACACGGAATGAAGGGAAAACACAGCTGCAGGGGATTAAAGAGCCAACTCATGACCAGGACCCTTCCTGGCACCTGGGTCAAGGAGAGGCAGGTCCCCAAGTCAATATGGCCATATTACCAAGCTCAGAAAGATAAAAATAATCAGTAATGTGGGCTTTGCAAAGCTGCAGGATGTCCCCCATGGTAGGAATGTGTTTGGAAGTTTGAAGGTGTTAACAGCTGAAGGTGGAAAGTTGTTCCAGCTAAACTATTCCTCCTGCTAAATCATAAAGTTGAAAAGCACAGACTACACTGAAATCTCCCTAATGAAAAGCTAAATGCTCATATTATGACCTGCTTCACCAGGAGAGTCGTTATGTCCTGATTACTGAGAAAGCATTAATTGCATTGGTTTTCAGAGGCAAGATGAAACTTCAAATGTAATGAAGTGTGCACCAAACATTAGAAGAAAACGCTAAGGAACGGAATATCTCCTTGCATGTGTGAATACTATGACCTCCTGAGGAACCGACTCCTTTGGAGAGGTTGCCCCATGCTAGAAACAGCCTGATGGAAAGGGGCTTACATTGTTTGGAAGTCAATCTTTGGATTAATTGCAATTTTATGCAGCCTGGTTTCACTTCTTGACTTATCTTCCTGCCTCAGTTTTATGTAACCTCTCAGTTTGATGTCCAGCCTGGAGTTTGGTTGTGACTGATGGTTTGGAAGGTTTCATACATGGAATTCCATCTCTGCTTTATTAAAATCTTCAGTTTGATGGAAAAATATTCAGTAAGCCTCTAAGAACATAATCCTGGTTTTTTATTGCAAGTGTTGATTGATCAGAAAATTGATGCTCCTCACAAAATTTTTCCCTGCATTTGCACACTCCTGTGGTTTTAAAGGTCTGATTTAAAATTTTGCTTGCCTCTTTGAAAGCATAATGAAGTCTATAATTATCTATTTTCTTCCAGGCAGTTCTCAAGTGTTGATGGATCCTCACTATTATTTTCCTGAGAAACACAGGAGAAAATCCTTCTGCTATCTTAGAAAAATACCTTCTTCTTTCCTCACATAGGCACAAGCTATATACTCAAAGTAATTTATTTCTGTGGAAAAAAATCACATGCTAGGAAAATAATTTAATAAGCTAAACAATTAATCACTACCACAGCCCTCCCAATATTCTTTTCTAGCTGATAATTAATATATTGCTGAACATACTTCAATTTGTTTCTGGAAAAAGTCCTGCAGACTCCATTATTTGCAGTCAGCAGCAGCCCTGTCCTTCAAATGTTCATCTCGACACAACAAGTGGAAATGTGTTTTCTGGTCTCTCCATCTCCTTGCTGTGCACTACACTGGGCAGCACTGTGAATTTGATTCCCAAAACTTTCTGGTCAGGTACGGAAATCCTCAGGTCAAATCAAAGATAAAGCTGTCAAACATAAGTTATCATAAGAAAAGAAAAAAAAAAAGATATTTTCTTTTCTTCTTTAAGAGAAAGCATAAAGTAGCCTAAAGTAAGAAATATTCCTATAACTTGATGTTATGCTGTATATAAAGTGACCTGTAATTGTAATTTTTACAAAACTATAATATAAAATGAACCTTACATGAAAGCTCTGCTTAGGTTAAATATCTGTAATCCAATAGGATCAAGAAGAAATTCGCAGTTTGCATTTTGGGAAGAGAGGATTCATGAGGATTCATATGACACATATTTCAACAACTTCGTCATGAATTGTCCCAGTGTTAAATTTTAGCTGTTTTTCCAGCAAAGTGTGGAAAGTGTTCCTTAGTTAAACAGCAGATTTTTACTTTGTTTAATAACAAATAAATTAGGAAGAAGCTTTTGTTTTCCATCAGCTTGACAATTATGTCACTGTTTTGCTGGAAATAAGAGCAGTTGGCATTTTCTTCATGCCAGTATATGCATGTGTGAGTTGAATTGTCTCTGAACTACAAGCAATAACAAGATAGTCCTTCTGCCAGAAAGCAATTAATGATTGCTCTGCAGCCAGGTTATTCCCAGGGGTGGGAGCCCCTATCACAGAGCCATGTAGCAGCTGCAGCTTCTGCATGATGGAAAATCATCTCTGAGTAACTGTTTAGTCCCTTTGAGGAGAAGAGACCTGCCCTCTTGGAAATAAACCACCTAATTTTATGAAAAAGAACTATCTTCTAACTATACAGGAAAAAAAACCCCATCAAAATAAAGGGTGCAATCAAAAGACTGTAAATGGATTATTTGATTTTCCTAATGTTCTAATGGAGTTGAGGGCTAAGACAACTTACCATTCTCATACAAATCACTTTTTTGGCAGCTTTCTCTGTCTTTTAGAGACTCCAAAACTTCCTGTGAATTCAGATTTACAAGATTGGCACGGAACTAAATTTTCCTAGAAGAGCAAAACCTATTGAGGTACTGGAGAAAACCATTGCAAACACCCAAATGTGCGACCATCATCTCCTAGCTCTTCAGCAGTGTCACTCAGTTACATAAACATGCCATGCACACTGAATTCCACCTCACCAGTGCCACTTGAAGCAAGCCGTAACATTTCCCAGCCAAATATATACACGACTGCAATATGCATATACATATAACTCCAGTACACAGCTAATGAGATGCAATTATTCACAGCTGATAAGGCTCTTGTTCTAAAACCCTCTACATGAAAGCAAGAAAAATTTGAGTTGCAGAGAGACTTTTCCCTTTCATCAGTACTGTCAATTATAATTCCAACATTATGTAAGAAACAGGAGAAATTGGCTCTGATCTGGCTACATGTTAATAAATGCAGCAGTTCAGGGTACTAGAGCAGAAGAATACTAATGGCTCCTGCACCCGGAATGCAGCTTCCCTCTTCATCCTAATTAACTTCTCCCCCATCAGAGCATTTACGATGCATTTGCGTCCAATGTATTTATGAAATAATGTAGGTCTTAGGCTTCAATAAGTCAAGTATAAGTCAAACAGAGGAAAGAGGGTATTAACAAAAGACTGACCCTGTTATCATTACTTATTTGGCATAAAATAATATTGACAGCTCTTCTGCTTTTCCATCCCCATTAAAAAACCCAACATACCACTGCAAGTATTTTTCTCTGGATTAACTCATAAATGTATTTGCTAATTTTCCTATGTTAATATTTTCAAGTTTTTATCATGCACCAACAAGTAACAAAAGATCTGCAGCAATGCTGCCTTTCTTATGAAACCATATTTTCAACAAAACATGCAAAAAACTCAAACTCAATCAAAATTCTATGGCAAGAGATTTCCTGGCAGTGCAGCAGTCAGGAATATACACTGTACGTTAAATGTCTGATGGGAAAGGCAAGGCAGAGACCCGAGGAGTGATGAGCTGCTCATCTCTCAAGTGCCATCAGCCCCTGCAACAAATTACATGCAAGATATGTAGAGGACGAAACACAGCTTGTCGTACCTGACAGAGTGTCCTCCCTGGCATCACCAGTGTCACAGAGCTGACTGTGACACTTAATCAGCCACCTGTTTTATGTCAGGTTAGTACCTCATCAGAGAGTGGCAAAGTAAACTTGTCAGAGAAGTTCAGACATTTCTGTCATGAAATCTGCCACATCATTTCTTCATTCTTATTTTGGGTCTTTATTGACTCCCCAGAGCAAATCCAGCTCTTCTGGCTGACCACTGGCTCTGGGAGACACAGTCTCCATCACCAGCTGGATATTTAGCAATCCTAGTGATTTTTTGGAACATATTCAGGGGGAGAAACACTACTGGTATAACCAAAAGTGGTTAAGGTTATAAACAGCAGATAAAATGAGGCGTCAGAAGGAAAGTCAGTGGAAAGAGTCTGTAAACTGCTTATCTTCCAGCATTGTCAAAGTGTGTGAGATGGTGCCTTTCAAACCTGGAAACTCTGGGAGGCAGGAGCCCTCCCTCCCTGCTTGTTGGGGCTGCCCCACACCAGGCAGTGACCTGACCAAGGTGGGGCTGTGGCTGAGGCCTCACCCTCCAGCCCTCCAAGCCCCTCTAAAATGCCTGCACTAGGGGTAGGACTCCTATGTCTTGGTCTGCTTTCTTTTTCCAGGACGGGGAATCCGTCCATGCAGCAGTGGGAGGGGGATTTTTTTTGTAGATAAAAAAGAGCATTGACTACTGCCAGAAGGAACTCATACAGAGCAAACCTGCAGCAGCAGCTGGTGCAGCTGCCAGCATCCCCTGGCTGCTGTCTGACCAAAGTCCTTCTCCTCAGGACTGAGGAGCTGCCTCCTCCTGTGAAGATGCTCCTTGCAACACAGGAAGCTGCTTCCAGAGGCAGAGGTACACAAAAAGCAGAATTCAGTGAATGCCAGGCATATTTACTCTCTCTAAGGCTATGGCAGGAGATCTGAAAGTGGGGCAGTAAATAGGATCCTGGCTAAGAGAAATGTAGACCTTCACCCCATTCCTAGATATGGGCATGGATCTCCTGAGCAAACAAATATTTACCTGTCTAGTAATTATTGATATATATCTGCAACACGGAAGCAAACAGCTGTGGGTAGGGGCTACTCAGGAGGAACTTCTGACTGTTGTGAGGACATACTAAATATTCTTGCCCTGCAAATGGTTGTGTTAAACCTCTGGAAAGGTTTGTGTGGTTAACATGTGAGATAGAAAGCTTTATACACCTAGTGTTCCTGGGACATTAGGCCAAAGGGCTGCAAGCCTTTGGCCAGTGCTATGTAGAACCAGTCTTTACCAGTGGCTGAGATCAGAGCCCAGACCAATGACACACCATCTGTGGCAGGCAGAGGTGTTTCAAACATGCACTAAAACCATTTCCCTTTATTTCTTGATTGAAAGAAACCAAACACCTCCTGCCTATATTTACCTGATGATGTCACCTCATGACCTGGCCCATCCAGCAGCTGTCTCTGTACCTGAGGTGCTCAGTTGTTATTCCTTTGTATCTACTTCCAGGCATGTGGTGAGACAAAATCACACACAAAAGTTTACTCCTTGCTGTGAAATTAGTCACTGCTATCCTTGGCACAGATTCTTCCTGGCTTCTAAATGTTACATACAAAGGAAAGATTAATTAAATTTTGTGGAAGTGTGGCTCAGGTATCTCACTAGGGACTTGTTTGCTTCTTTTTATTTAAACTTTCATTAGTTTTCATTAAGCTACATTACAGGTTCTAGCCACTTTCCCCTTCTTGCACTCAGCATATCAACTTAGATGCTTCAAGGACTGCAAACAATGCAAGGTAATTAGCCCAAGAAATACTCAATCCCTCCAGGAGTAACTTTTTCCATGGCATATCTCCGGCCAAGGAAACCAGAAGCCCTGCGAGCTCTGAGGAGGAGGGCCAGGCTGTGAAATTCCACTTGGAGGCACATATTCAGTCTATAGTCTGTACAACATGCATCCCTCTGAGTGAGAATCCCACCTCTCCATTGTGGGAAGTGGTGAAAATTACACATACCACAACCTGCATGTTTGAGAAGCCACAAACTCTGTAGACACTTTTTCATGCAGCTGGATGCAGTCAACAGCAGTTGGGCTCTGTATAATACCGCAGTGTCTTTTCAGGCTGAGAAAAACTGGGCACCTGGTGCTCATGGCTGTGCCTCCCCCATGGCCACCTGAGGGTGACACCCATCATCCTGACCAAAAACCACCCCTGCCTGACTCACTGCTTGGGCTGCTCTGGCACATACCCTTGTACTGCTGACCAGTGACCTCAGCAACTCTGACTGGGATAAGAAATATCTGAGGAAAAGTTTAATGTAAAGAAATACTTCCTTTTTAGCCTGAGTACAGCCCATCTGGTTCATGCCAGAGTGCTTCTGTACACGGGCAGGTCAAACAGAAAATCTCTTCAGTCAAAACATGCTAGAAATACAACAGTTCAGTCATGAGCGTGACAGATGCACTATACTACTCTTACAAACTTGATGAATGTCTCAGAGCCCTTTGGGCTTTTACCACAGCTTGAGGTCTTGATGGCAGATGCATTTTCCATCCAACAGCGCAGAGGACAGGCCACAGCCCCAGATGTGGCCCTTTGCACAAGCAGCTCTCCACCTTCCAAGTGCACGGCAAAAAACGGCAGGGAAAAGCCTGGTTAAAAGAAATAAATCGTTTTACTTAGTTTTTGTTTCCTTTGTAAAGCCGTTTACCCTCATACCCAGTTCTCTGATGGCCTGCACGAGTGTTTGTGCCAGAAGAGCAGAAGCTGAATTTCCCTGAATCAGAAAGGAGCCTCTTATCCTGCTGCTGCTCTTCATCAGGGTCACTCTACCCCCAGGCTCCACGCACACATTGTCTACCCTACTTTCTCCACTTTCTCTGAATTCTGTTCTCCCAGTTTCATCCATCTTCTGGTTTGGACACAATAACCTACTACAGGAGTATATGACTCCTTCCCTTTTAGGACAATTCATCCACCTCTTTCCCTGCACTCAGGCCAGCCTCCCCAAGCGGGCCCCAGGAGTTCTTACCACGGCCAACTGGACAACTCCAAAGATGTGTCTTGAGTCCCAGCACTGTCTGGAAGTTTTCAGCTGGGAAGGCCTGGACAGAGGGCAAGTGTTGGAAAGAAGGATCATAATGAGTGCTTTGGTTTAGCAGGAATTTCTATCAACATGAATTTTGGTGGATGAGTTTATGTTATCTAACATAACTGAGCAGATGGTTTTCAGGATGAGAAATCCATCAAGTCTACCTGGTGATATGTAGGGAGCACAGATGAATGAGAGTGAGAAATATTATTTAGAAAAGCAAAAAAAGGCATGTGTAATACCAGAGAACAACAGAGGAATGTCTTTCCAGAATGGGGTGTTAATGCAGAATTGTTATGAAAAATGATTAAAAGCTGGTAAAAAAGACAGGTTGCACAAAACTGATGTTATCAGGTTTGATTTCATTGTAGTCCTTCAAGGTACTGAATCAGAGTTATTATAAAAGCCACTCAGTAGTCTCAATAGTTTTTCCTGCCTGAATGTTTATTATCAAGCTTTTCAGATTAAGGCAGGAATAGTGAGCAGCTGATGTTAAAGTACAAGGTTATGAGCACATTTGTCATAGGTTATAAAAATTGCATTTCCAAGCTTAAAGTTACCACATTGCAAGGGAAGGACATTAGAGAGTGGAAATCCATTTGCAGCTGCACTTTATTCCAAAAGAAGTCATGTGGGAAAATGCAAGGATTTTAAAACATCAAGTACATGGTACACTCAATAGATAAGACATCCACACTGGGGAGGACTGATTTTCGAAGTTTCTCCGGCTGACAGAACTGAGAGGAGTCTGCAGCATCCTCGGTACCTGCCTGTGCAATACGCGCACTTCTGCTTCTTGTAACACTGCACACACCAGCTGAACATAAAATCTGACAAGGCCTTTCAAACCCACCACTTACTACCTACCCTGGCACTGTCTGAACTGAAAGTTCTTGTTCCCTGTGCAACCTGTCCTATTTTTTTTTTTAACAAGATCTGAATTTAGTGTTAGAAGAAAGAATGTAGTTCATTGTTCACAGCTCAACTGATGTATTTCTGCACCAGCACCTGCGTAGACAGTTTCTCTCATAGGTATGAAAGGATGTAACATCAAGGATGGCTGAACAGAAACCGATTCTTCTGATGCTCAACTGCAACTAGGACAGCCTGCTGCCACCAGGACAGTCACAGGTGAGGGTTGTGTCCCCTTCACAGGGCTGAAATTCAGTGACAGGTCATCTGTGCACAAACCCCAAGGGGGTCCCGCACTCCCACCTGCCAGTTTTCGCCAGGTCTTCATTTCATTAGTTCTTGTTGGAGGTTTAAAAACAGAAAAATGTATTTGAAAATGGGTGCAAATAGGGCCATGACACACCTGAAGACAATTGTCAGAGTCCAGTACATACACATGGCTCCTAAAAACATCTGCTGCTGTCTCTGTCAGGATACACCACAGTGCTTATTTCCAGGAAGAGGGAAGGTATCACAGGAGAAAAGGTACTGGGAAAAATGAAAAAAATATTGTCAGAGACTGAAAATAGTTTATGCCTCAAACATTGATATAAAGTTTTAAAGAAGCTACAGCCACAGAAACCTCCTTGAAGAACTTTGGACTGTAAATCGAACCGCTGATTAGATTAAAGGAAACCCACTGTTCAGTCACCTCAGGCTGAGGGAAAGGTGTGCATCCACAATAGGCCAAAGCCTCCAGCTGCCATCCCAGCTGAGTTTGGGGTGGGGGGGAGAGCACAGCTCACAGAAGCCAGGTTTACACAGATTCCCCCCAACCGAGGGGGGGAGGAGGAGGGTTTTGGGTGCATGGCATAACCTCTGGTGAGAGGCAATAAACACCCATCCTCCAATTACACAAAGCGGCCCAGCTGTGGAACCCCCAACCCCACAGGGCACATCCACGTGAGAGGCTTTGCCCCACAGGACTTAACAGTGACCCAGAGACTGCCCCCCCCCTCCAGGGGGACATGCCTAGACATGCCTGCCTAGCCTGAGCATATATACCCATGGGAGCCTATGTTTTTCGGGGGTGCTTTCACCACCAAGAAGACCAGCTGGAGAGGATCAGTGAGACATCGTCGGGATCCATAGAGTGGTGATATTTTCCTTATTCTGTCCCTGTCACTCTCCTTCTGTCCCCCCCCACCTGTTTTCTAGTTCTTTCTTTCTCTCTCTCTCTCTTTCTCTCTCTCTCATATCTACCGTCAAATAAAACCCATATTATTGTCACTGGCATATGGTTTCATTTGCACCTTAATTTGGGGAGAGGAATTTCTAAAGAACTTTAATAATAATTGGATCATAACAAAAATTTAAAAAAAAGATTGGAAGAAAAAATAAGTGTAATTAATTATAGATCTGGTTCCTTAAAAAAATCCCAAAACACCATTCTCAATTTTATTAAGGGTTAATGTTCTTGCTGACTATGAAATTTGATACATATCTTTTTCTTCCCCTCTGTACCTCTGAGGATATCAGGGTGCCATGTGTTGAACAACTTATTCAGGCCTCACTGTGTTTTACTTGAAATTCTCCTTCACAGAACTGGAAAGGCTGAAGAGTTTCCAAAATTAGTTAGGCTCTACTATGCCAGCTTCATTAATTTAATAAAACTTCAAAGTAGAGAATTTATTCCATCTGTAGCAATTAAAAGGTAAATAAATACAAGAAGTAAAATAAATCGACCAAATATTTGGGGGCATTATATCACTTTTGAGAAGTGTAACACTTACACCAGCATGTCAGGGAATGGAAAACTGCCTTGCTCACACTCTGGAGATTCATTTGAATCAGATGGCAACACTGTTGAATTCAATGGCACGTAGCAGGACAGCACAGCACCTCCCAGTGCTCAGACCCTAAATCAGAATTGCAGAATTATTCAGCGGTTGGAAGCATTTATCAGCCTAAGGAGGGATTTCTTCTGCTGGTTATATGGGCTGAATACTATTTTCCTTATTTGATGGAGAACTTTGAGTGGGGCACTGCTACACTTGATGCAGCTACGCTTGATGTGGCTGTTCCATCCCATCCCCAACAATGTCACTCTCTCACTCTGCCTCTTTCTGCACTGGCAAACAAGGCTCAATTGCAAATACAGCTTCTTACTCATGGTTTCAGTACTCCTGAAGCAGAGTTTCTGCTGGGGATTTTTCTTCCTTTGAAACAGACATTTGATACTTTATTTTCTGCCAGTGAATGGACAATTGTGCCAATATACTGAGTTACCCAGTGACACTGTTCCTCCTGTTCCTCCCTCTCACCTGCCAGTTTAACAAAGAGCTCCATGGAAAGATGTGGTGGGGTTTGGGCACAGACTGTGCAGGGAAGGCAATTAAAAGAAATCACAGTACTAAAATAGGACTGTCACCATCTTACGTCCACAAAGAGATCTTTAGTTTGATTGGTGGACCATTAAAATGCAGGCTGTTAATGAAGATGCAACTCTGGCACAAAGACCATTTTTGGAATATGAATCAACTCTGATTAAATCTCCAAAACCATTATTACATGACTTCTCTTTTTATAACCTATGTCATTAAAAAAATATTTTGATCCCTCTTGTAATAGTTCAAATTCTTTCATTAAGTCCTCTTTTTCTGTCGTTTTTCTCATGTTGAAGTTCTTGAGGGGAAACAAAGCTGCTTTCTCCAGAAGGTTTTTCCTTTGTGCCCCTTGTAAGGAGGACAGAACAGTAACATTCAGGAGAGCTGCTGCTCTGCACTGTACACAACCAACCAGCCAGCAAAAGCAGTGAAAAATGAAGCCAAAAAAGGAAACACTTTCATATTCATGACTCCCTGAGGGGACTTCAGTGAGTTCACAGGGGTCATACAAACAGCAAATGTCACAAGTGTGTCCCCTGAAAATATCATGTGGAAAAGTCTTTAAAAACATGATCTAACAACATAACTTATATGAGGTTAAAAGAAAGGAAGTTTCTGTGTAAGCTCAGGACAAAGCATCCCACAAAGGTCAAAACACGCAGCATTTTCCTTGTGTTGTTATCAATTTCATGTCTACAGCTTTAAAAGCAGTACTCTGTGTGTTCACACTGTCTCCACAGTATGAAGAGCAACATGGTGTCAGTCCTGTCAAGGATTTACAGTTTGCCTTGCAGGTAATTGTAGGATAAGACCATTTTGGAAGCCTACCTTCAATGTTATACTTCATCCTAAATATTGGTGGCTCAGTGACATTCTCTGCTTGTTTATACCTCCCTGTAATTTAGGATTCTGCTGACAAAGGGACAGATATGGTGAAGCTATGACAATAGACTTCCGGGTAGGAAGAAAAATTAGTAATTTAGTATTTTTAACTATTTTATCACTGCAAAGCCAGTGGGTCTGTGCAAAGACTTTAGTGTCTGCTCCACGTGAGATAATGGCAAGAGAAACTAACTCCAGCAAAGGCCTTATTTACAAACTGAAGAGGCTGGAGGGAAACCAAGACCCCATGACATGGTAATGCCAGGCCAGCATTAGAAACCAGCCTGAGGTTCCCAGTCCAGTGATCTGTTTTGATTCCAACCAAGAATGAAGCAGGACTTTCACGGAATCCTATTCCAAGCAGGCCCAAGGTTTTCCATCTTGCCCAGGACACAGCAGTCATACAACACCGGCTGTCCTCGGCACACGTACTGTCAGGGCTGTTTGACACACACTGGCAAGGTTTCTCTGGCTTAATGACCACCAGGTCATCTATCCCCCTAAAAATGATTCATATTATTGCTGATAAAATCAGCAAATAAGGGTCTGTATTCAGAGCATTGCAGTCATACTAGAGAGGATTTGAGAATTTGTTTGTTTAAAACACGCACACACATGCACGAGTGTGCACATGCAAACACACAGCACCAAAACAACGGCAGCCCTGACTTAATAACAGCCACATTCCCAGTCTGCTCAAGCCCTGCAGTGCCTGCTGAAGACTAAGAATCCAGGACCAAGTTTTCCCCGGGTTACACCAGCACAATGAAGCCAGTGGGAACACTTTGCAATTAGGAGGATGGTAATCGGTCTTTGTGCACATCAGCACAGCTGTTCATGCACGGGCTGCTGAGCCACAGCCACTGCTGGCACACGGGGTGAGAGACTGCAGCTCACTGGAGTTCATTTGCAGTTAATCCATCATGGGCTGCCTGTGTGTAAATAACTATGTCTCAACTTTCCATCTCAAATCATGGGATTTGTTGTTGTTCCAGCATTGAGGCTTTACAGTCACAGAATTATAAAATTATTATGGTTGGAAAAAGCCTCCAAGATCATCGAGTCCAGCTGTCAAACCAATGTGAAGCTGTAGCCCACAGACAGCAAGAGGGTACAAGGACCACGCTGCAGATAACCTCACATCCTAATTTCCCTCCCAGCCTCAGGAAGAAGAAAGGTTTCCACAGAAATATGCAGAACCAGCTGGGGAATACACTGATGTGAGCAATGAGCTGGCAACTCTGGTTCTTATACACTCCAATCTACCCACCCACTGCTCTGAGAAGTATGTGAAATACCATGATTAAATGGGGCTATTTTCACCATTGCCTCAATTTCTCTTTATAAAACTGGTTCTGCTACCTGTACCCAGCTCCCCAAGGAAATAAATTTGTGATTTATTTAGATTGCAGTGTGAAAGAATGGAAGACACATGCCATTTTCTCAAGGTATCAATATTTAACATCTTTCTTGATCACCTAAACTGTGGCTTTCTCATTCTCCGACTTCAAAGCATTTCACAGTCCAACTCAGTACATCACATTACATAATTGACCTTTTTTAAATGCTAAACATATTTCAGAAAGTCCTCAACACACAGGATGCAATACCACAACAGGCCACAGAAGTATCTGTCCAGCACTCCTCACAATACACAACTCATAGCCCTAGCCCTGCTCTGTAAGTATCCTGTCATTTCTTAACTACTCCAAGCTCAACGAATTTGAAGGACATCTAAAATGGCCTGTCAGACTCAAATATTTAGGAAAAAAAGTATGTTAGTGTTTAGAAATGTCAGAAAAATAAACACATGCATGGAGAAATAGTTCAACCTATCCAAATGTTTTGAGTGCAAAACCAACATCTGAAAAAGAATATGGATGCCATTATGCTCTGAATACTGAAATCATCTCATTGCAGAGTTGCAGTTGAGAAGTAAACAAAATGTTAGTTTTTATAAAGACAGGAATAGAAAAGAACATGGAGATTACAATGCTTGTAACACATGGAAAAGTGCCTGACCGTGCAGGGCTGGCTCAAGGTGCAGCTCACACTTCCACGATCTAACAGGGACAGAAATAAAGAAAACTGCTAGGAAGAGATGGAGGGAATGGGAAATAAGAAGGAAGGTGATAAGATCACCGCTGTTTAGTTCAGAGAAGTACAAATATAATTAAGGTCACATCGGCTGCTCCCATTTGCTAATAGTGCATCCATGGAAAAGAACAGCAGTGGGTTTAAAGGCAAGGAAAAGAGGACCTGAATATCATTTCAGCATTTCAACTTAAAGTAAAAATCTAAATGGACTAACAATTTGAGATTTGATGTTTCATTAAAAATAAATTATTTTCTTGGTTGGTTAAGAGCTACTGCCAGAAGTTCTTGCTGGTGAGATGCATATTCAAAGAGATTTGCACCATTTTATTGCAGGATACTCAGAGTTGTCTATTCCTATTTGAAAGTTTCTCCCATAGCAAAAACCCTCGGCATCATCCCCACCCCTATTTTTAAACATAAGCTCTTCACACACATTTACGTATAAAATAAAAAGGGTAACAGGAATTAACATGCACTGCAGCTTTCAAAGCCCATATTGGGAAACACTCACTGTGGCCAAATCAATGCAACAGCAGTTTTGTTCTTAGAGGAAAATCAGCTATTCTAGCCATCCTCACTCCTACTGCTTTTATCTTCTCTAAGGTATACAAATGGTTCTTCTTTTATAAGTGCAGAAAAAGAGGCATTTCAGCTACCAGGAGAATTATGCAATGTGCCACATTTCTTTTGCTGGGAAAGTGAAGGCTAAAATCAGCATTGTGCTATTGTGATACCACGGAAGAAGCTTTTTCTTAAGTTGGCAGACCTCTCAGCTGATAAAACTACAACATCTTAGGAACTGGAAGTAAAACTTGGCCAAGGTCTCCGCTTTTCCTTGAGCACAGAGAAATGCCTCTTACGGTTTCTATTCAATTTGCTTTTCCCCATGCAGGACAGAAGGAGACAGCTGCTCATATCCAAGCCTCTGAAATGCCGAACAGCTTCAGTCCCCAAAGTAATTAGTAGAACTACACAATTCTATAACGAGAGGGCCTGAGACTTTCAAACCTGGTTAATACTGTATTTTGTGTCTCTGGAGTTTTGTGTTCAAATTTTCTGCCTTTTGTATCTTTCACAGCTCTTTACAGACAATGTAAATGTTATGCAGTCTTGGACTATGAAAGGGTTCAATGATCTCATGAGGTGGGTCACATCTAACTAGCAGGCTGAGGTCTACTCTAAAAACACCTTGTGCTTTTGCAGTGCAAAGAGTTTTTTAAGGATTATTGCTATTAAATTACACCTGGAGCTGCATGGAGACCCCTGGAAAATGTCTTTGACCTTGCAGTAACCTTGTCCAAACAATGCTAATCATGATTATATTACGTATTATCATCCCCCATGGCCTACTGCAAAGCTGAGAAACCTCAGTGCATTAAAATCATTACTGCCATAGATTAGGAAATATCATTGTTTACATTATAAACACATATTATTTTTAAAAAGATTTGAGCATATTGATTTGAACAGAATGCAGTCAATATCTGCAATGATCATCCTGTGTAAGCTAACTGGTGGCAAATAAATAGATAGTCAATAAACTACACACACACAACCCCACCCTCCCTCCCACTTGAAAGCTTTTTTGGGAACATCTAGAGAGAAAATACAGAAATCAGTGCAGGGATCCTTCAGCTTGTGAAACTTCTCTTCTTCAGTGGAAAACAGGACCACAGTGCTGCACATGGGGAGGTGCCTGCTGGAGTGGGAGAAGCATAGCGTGACAGAGGATCACATGATAGATCAATAATGCAATTTGTGGAAGCCATGATTTGGTCTTTGTACTGCAACAAATCTGCAAGGGGAAGCTAATGCTGTTTGTAAACTGCTGGAAGCAGCAGAGAAACAAGCAGCTGGAATGATCAGTGGGAAAACTCACCTCAACAAGTAGGGTGGATCATGTTTCTGTATATAGACATGAGCAGACTTCAGCAGTTCACCTTAGAACAGGTGTTTTTGAGTCCAAATTACATGGAGAAACTTGAGTTGGTACTGGGTGCATTGCTCAGTTTGCTGGGAATGCTGCTGGCAGTGCCATGCACAATATGTCACACTTAAAAAGCTTCCATTTCCCAGTCACCACTTAAACTTAATTTTTTTTAGCAGGCAAAGTCTTAGAAGACTGGTAGTTTCCATAGACACATCAGCACAGACTCAAAAGAACGATTTGGGGGAATATGACTATCTTTGAACCAGATCCCAAAGGGAATCAAAGCTGAGGCTGAGCTGACTCAGAGACACACAGAGAGAATCAGCTCTGCTGGAAGGTAGAGCTGGGAGGAGCAGCCCTGATGCCTGGATACAAACACCATTATCACATAAAAACAAAGATTCAAGCTCAGATAAAGATTCAGTAACTTGGGCACACCTCACATTGTTTCATGAAATGGAGATGTTTAGATACAAATAGGGCGGGGTCCCTTTAAAAGAATCTTCTAGCAGAAGACCATAAGCCCAGCAGGTTTTTCCTCATTAAAATCCTCATTAAGGACATAAGTCCAATTTTATATCTCTCATATTATCTGTGCAGTCGTGTTCATCTTGGGAACAAATAGATGCTCTGAGACATCCATGAACAACCCTTCACCCCGTCATTATTTTTACAAAGCCCCTTTATCAAAAGAATACTTTGGATTTTTATAACAACTTCCATCCCAAAGAAATGCCTCAAAGATCATTATTCTAATTGCCAAGGGTTTGTTTAAGCCCATTTTGTAGATTCATATATTTTAATTAGCTGATGAGACATCATGGAAAATGGGCTCCTACAGAACCGCTTCAGAGCACAGTGTGACCCTCACTTCTTTAGCTCCCGTGGCCAGGCAAGTGGTCAAACCTTAGAAATAATTTGAAATGCTCCACTAAAACCTCTATTTTGATTTACATTTTGATTAACCAGAACATTGGACAAGTTTGTGGGCACCAAAGTCATAGAAGATGTGAGACATTGCTGCTGTTTTCTCACCACCTGGTTTGCTCTCCCCAATCCTCACCTGACCAAGCTCTGAGCATGCTGCCACACCAGGAGTGCTCCACAGCTCCAGCTCTCCAGCTCTTCTCGGGAGTGACATCATTCCTGGCAGGACACCTCCTTCTCAGGCTGGATGCTGCCTCCACAAGGGCCCAAAGAGCTCCTGCCTTTCTGCAGGAGCAAGATCACCTCCTCACGCAGGCCCACCGTGCTTTGTGCATCCGACGCATCTCTGAATTTGGGAGGATGGTGCCACAGGTGAAGGGGCCATCCTTCACTGAGCTCCTCCTGCTCCCTCTGATGAGGGAGCACCCTTCAAAGCATCATTCTCACAATAAAGGAATTTTGCATAAGTTAATTGTCTCAATCCTCTTTGTGAATTAAATTAAATTGGGATCACCAAGCACATACTGTCAGCTTTAGCTTCAGGCATCTTCACCTTTAGATCATTTCTAACAGCAAATGATGTCTCAAAACATGTGGCTGTTAACACCATTCAAATCACATCAATGGCTAAGGAAAAAACAAACATAAACCTTCTTCATAGGTGATGCTTCATCTTGTCCCATTTAACAAGGAAGACAGACAAAAATGATACCATTGTTCCTTTTCATATTAATTGGCAGAAATTATCTTTATTAGAAAAATGAATTTTTCATATATTTACAATTTTTACATCATGTTATACTTGGCACATGTGTTCTTCCAAATAGGTATATACATTTCAGTACACACAGATATTCAAGTCCCCCATTCCCTAATGTTTTTCTACATATTTAACAAAAAATGAACACAATACAATTTGTAAGACAACCATAATAATTATATATTTCTCTATCATAAAAAGTTTGAAGCAAACATTTTTTTTAAGATATGTTTCAAAATATTTATACAGTATTAGCACTCAGTCATGCACTGGGTTAGAATAGGGTTAGGGTGAACTGCAGTGAGACAGTATGTGAACACAGGAGAGGAGTGTGTGATCCCAGTTCCTTCACGCTGCACTGGGTGCTCTGGGGCAGCTCCAGCCACCCCAGGATCTGAGAGGAAGGGACAGAGAGTGCAGGGGGAGCTGGGTGTTCACGTATCTGCACCACACAGCAGCTGAAATTGCATGTGTTAAAACTCATTTCACTTTGCTAAACCTAGCTAATAAAACAAGCAGTAATTGGAATGTCAAAACTAGTTTTTAAATATTCTCTTTTTCCCCAAACCCTTTCTTTTGAAGAATCCATTAGACTGTGAATTTTATAATAAAATTCTGGATTCTCTTAAAAATTAATTATTTTATGGTTGATTCAATTTCACCAATATTCTTTTATTTCTACTCTAACATCCTGATTTATTTCTCCAGGTGTTAAGAGCTCTTCAAATCTCTACTATTCTTTGCTAGTAATTGGAAATTTGTGACTTACCCTTTGGTTTGAAGCATGAGACTTTTGAGAGTATACAGCAAATTGCACTAGTAAATAACAGAAGTGATATGCTTTTTAGTTTACTAAAAAGTTTAGTTTACTGTGTATGGAATCGAATAGTTCCAAGATTTCTGGCAAAATTTTATTTTTGGCATGCAAAGTTCTCCTAGTGCAATGTAGGTTAGTGCTCCATGTAATCAGTACAAACTATTACACCTGGAGTTCTTTTCCTCCACCAAAAAAAGAATATTCTTCCAACTGTACTAGTAACTCATTTTCTTCATGAGCAAAATCCTAAGTTAATATTGTGAATTCTCATTTTCTTGGTTGCATTTCATTTTTCATAATTCAACTGCAAATAACCTCTAATCAAACTCAAAACAACAATACAATACTTGAAATTGTTAATAAATGATTGTAGAATCTTTGTCACAACACTGGATTTCTGTCTTGCCCCTCATGCTCCCCAAAAACTTTATACATATACATATTTATATATAGCTTATATATATATACATGTATATGTACAAAAACTGATCAGGACAACACATTAAATTGACATTATTCAAGTAAACAGGTAAAAAAAGTTTTTCAAAGCGTAATTTGAGATTTTAAAATATTTCTGGTGGGTTTTGTTTAGCAGCACAGAAATATTGGTGTTTCATCTAAGCCCACAAATATCCTTAAATAGGATGAAAGGAAGCACAAAATGCCCCTCAGGTTTAGTGTGAATTTGAACCTGATGAATTAAAATCAACGTGATTAACTCATAGGTGAAGTGCTTCTGAGATCCTGAAATGTATGGATGCAAATTTTGCATACAAATGAAGTAATGAGTTAAGAATCAGGTAGGAGTTTGCCTAACACATTAATGAATTCTGTTTGTGCCTCCTGGTTTCAGCAGGGAAGGCACGAGATCCACTGTGCATGTGGGTGTGAGGTGTAAAGACAGAGAGATCAGGCTGTTCTTCATCGGTGCAAAATGGATGTTCTGAAATAAGGAAGACTATTTCAAAATATTATACCTGATAACAAGTATAAACTGCAAACAGCTCTTACTGAAATTGCACTGGTTTCCTTCCTAGCTGCACACAATTCTACACGGTGCAATTTCCAAACCTTTGCAACATGAGGTTTGGTTGGGGATTTTTAAAATCTGAGCGTGAGCTGCACTAAGGACCTGCTCTCCCATCACTCCCTCACACATCCCTATTTAAGTCAAAAGGTGTTTTGTCCACATTTGGAATCCAAACCAAGACCAAGTAATAATAAGCTAAGTAAAAATTTTCGTCCTGCAGATGAAGAACTTGAAACCAAGTTCTGCTCCAAAACACACTTGCAATGAGCAGTAGACAAAATCTGACCCTACAGAATTTAGTGTTTCTTGGTTAAGGTGGAAAAATTCATAATTATCCAACATTCCCTTTCAGAAAAAGCTCAGGAATTACTTCCAACAAATGATTCCAAGGTATTTTGTTTGTTTTAAGTTTTAGTTAGAGCAGTATAAATTTAGAAAAGAAGCCTAATAACACACACTCATCTCTCACTGGAAATCTCCACATCAGCAGTACTAGGAAACACAAAAGCCTGTGCATGGAGAGAAGTGATTGTGCCTTACCCACCACTGCCAAATCCTGCCTGGCGTGCAAAACCCATTTTGGAACCTGCCCAGTCTGCATGAGAGTACACATGGGTGGCCACTGGTGCACACACCAGCTGCTCTTCCCTGGGAATTTTGTTCTGGAGGTATCCTTCCTCAGCTGCCTTAAATAACAAGTTTAAGGACCAGATGTGGATCACATGAGCTGCCACTGAGTTTAAGGTCAGTCACCAGGCCAACAGAGCCTCTCTGGCCGAGAGTTTTCAAACCAGTATGAGAGGCCAACCTTTTCCTACGACTTGGTTATTACAGCGAGCATCGATTCCAGCTCTTTTGGACAGGAACTCTCTGACATGTTTTCATGTGTCCTAGCACAAAGCAATCCTGACCCAAACAAGTCCTTTAGCCCCTTCTGTAACAGGTATCAAACACTACAATAAATGCTGCTAGAGGATTTCTAGATGTGGGAGGTTTGGAAAGGAGAGAAGAAAACCACTTAAAATAATGCACTGCTGAAATGCATCCCACGGCTTTGGGAGATTACTCACGCATGAGTGGGTTGGAAGGTGTATGCACGCATGCCTGTGTATACTGTATATATATTTAGGTTAACAAGTTTAAACTATTAATAAACAGCATCTTATGGTATTTGGTAATTAAAATATCAGGTTTGTGTCATTCAAAATAGTGCAACCTACATAGCAATATACAGGAAAATTACACACATTGTTCCTATTACCATTGATATGCTTGTGCATATCAAGATAACGGGATACCCTTTTCCATAGGATTAACCATTTGCATATTTAATTGTATTCTTTGGCCCATTTTCCTGTGAAACTTCATATGAAAACGTAAAGACTTTGGCTTTAAAAGAAAAAGAAAACTCCCGCTTTTTCAGTTACTTTCAGAAACTTAAGTAGAATTCAAATTACTTTAGTTAAAAATTATCATCTCCTCCAGAAACTGCAGACCCCTGTCACAGACCCCCCCACTAGTGTGTCTAACTGTGAACCTCCAATTTCTTTTTATTTTCACTGTTGAAGATCATTTACATTTCTTTTGTTGCACAGCACATCCTCCAAAAGTGTTCTGGACTCCTCTAATCTTGTACCAGGTGGGATCAAGGAAGGTCCCCGTCCCCAGGAGCACAGAAAGGCAGAGCAGCCTCGTCAGGGCCTTCGACTGCATCACTACAAGTCCAAATTCAGGGTTTGCAGTGTGAGACAGAAGCCAAAATACATTCCCAAAAGGTTTTTCCCATTAAACACCATTATTAAATGGGCTCAGGAAAAAAATTATCAAACAAAAGAATGCTGTAGTAATGATGTAACACAAATCTCTTCACAGCAGTTATTCTTACGTACTGCAATGCACAAAACAAATTTAAAAATGTAATCTCATAATGCATTTGCTGAGAAAAACATATCATTTCTTCTAATAGTACCAGAAGTGCAAAACAAGACATTCTCCATTAAAATTTCATGTCACTGTAAATATTACCATTTTCCCACATTAAAGCTTAGTACCATTTCTGAGAAGTGAGGAAACTTTCATCAATTCCCAAGCAAAGTATCATCTCACTTGGAACTTTACAGTGCACTGAATAAGTATCACAATATTTACTGGTATTTATTTTCACAGTTTTCTAACGTGCACAGAAATATAATTTTTGAAATATATTAGTGAAAACAAATACTAATACAAAAGGGAAAGGACAGAACATCTAGAAGTATAACTGCTTATCACCACTACTTTTTAAGAGTTGGAGAGTCAAAACCATCTCTCTTTTAAATACGTAATACTATATTTAGTGTGGTTATCTATTAATAAAGGTATTGCATGACAATGTTACAGCATGGCTATATTCTCTACTAATTTAGCCTTGTTTTCAATACAGGTAAAGAATTAAGCAAAAGGAGTAAAAATTGTCATTTAAGCGCAAAACAACAAAAACCTGGTAAATAGTGAGGTAACTTATTTTTACTTATATTATTTCTGGCTCTTAAATTATAGATATGAAAAAATCATCACAAAATCAGCAGTGGATTCTTACAGCTGTTAGAATGGCAGAAAATAAAAAAAAGAAACAGTTTCAATCATGGCAGATACCTTCTGCAGTATAGAACAAAAAAGCTCATGATCCCACGAGGAGAACCAAGTGCATTTTCACTGCATTGCAGGGTGATGCACACCTGTATTCCTGGCTTCCAAAGTTGCAGGACTTTGGAAGAGCACATATTTTTAGAGCGCATACTCTGTACACAGCTTGAGAGAAGCACGGGAAAAAAAAAGTTAAAGCTTGAGTGAGGGAAATAAATGAAGAGCTTATTTACAGAGAGTGCAGTAACCCTCCCCAGCAGAGCAGGGAGAAGCAGGGCAGGATTGCAGCTCCCCTTGAGTCAGGCAAAGACACCAGAGAGCACAAGCAGTCACCTCCCCTCTGACAGACACTGCTGTGACACAGGAATGGGGGTGAGCATGGGAGCAGCTCCACAATGACAGCTGAGGAAGTTGACCGGAGTTTTACACCATGTACAGTATGTGCACATCAGACAGAGACTCTGCATGATCAGAAAGATGTAATAGACAGATCAGAAAGATGTAATAGACAGGACAATCTTGAGGCTACTCCCATTTAACCACAGCTTCACAGGTGACTCCAGCCAGAGCACATCGAGCCTTTCCTCTATCACACCATGTTCCTGTCTGTACTTATATCTGTATCACAAAGAAATATACAGCTGTGATTAAACTGAGCTCCCTCAAAAGCTGACATGTTGCTAAGACGTTTAAGTAAGACTGTACAGGTGAGTTTGGGCAGGGAAATGGCTCGTATCATACGTCACACTTTGAAAGGCCTTTATGTTCTTTCAGAAGTTCCTTCAGCACTGCTAAGTTTGGAAGGCTCAGCTCTCAATAGGAAGGAAGTTTAGATTAACAAAAAAAAAAATTGCTAAGAAAATAATTTAAGTCTATCACTGGAAAACTGGTTTTATGTTCCAAACCAGACTGCCCTACACAGGAAAGGTATCTGCTTTAAAAGGACTTTTGAGTTAACATAGGATCAGAGCTCAGAAAGTTTAGCACGGGAATGTACGACATTAATCTTGAAAGAAGAACACAATGTGATGATTAACATTTGACACAATCTAGCCAAGACATAGGATAGTTATTCTTTTATATTACCTAGGAGAGGTTTTTTTCATAGAAGTTCTGTTTTCACTAGGTTTTATATATCAAACATCTTAAATGCAATGTAAAACAACAAAAAAAATTCACCTCTTGAATTCTTCCTAAATCCAGGCAGATTCTTAGACCCTTAGATTTGAAACACAATTCCTGTTCCACACTGATAAATCCAGCAAGAGAGGGAAGAGTATCAAAATCTTCCTCATCTCTAAGGTGCATATGTTACACTGCAGAAATATGAAAATAGCAAGTTATTCCACAAGGAATAGATTCTGACACTTTTCTCCCATGCTGGGTAGTCACATGGTATAAAGCAAATGATTATCCAGCTATGCAGGGGGTACTGCAAACCCCACAAAAAAACTATCTGCATGAGCACAGGAACCCATAACACCTCCAAGGCTGAAAATGGTACTCACTTGCAGATTTACCTGGCAGATTTTGGAGGATGGGGATAAACAGACCATTGCTTTTCTAAGCCCACCTAACTGAGATATCTGAGTTAGGAGCCTACACTTTCTAAAAAGTCAACAGAGAGAGGTAATATCTTTCTGAACACATCCCCCACATAACTGCTCCCAAGCCCTCAGTCCTCTGAACTTCCATCCAGAGGGAACTTGCTTTCTCTTGCTCTCTCTCTCTCTCCCCACTGGTAACAAAAGAGTTTAGCCTTCCAGCACAGAAACCCAAAACTACACACACAGCTCTAGCCTTTGCTTCCTTTAAAACTGTATAAAAAGATTTGCTTTCATCAGAAAAAATAAACCACACCTGATTTCCCTTGTGAGCCTTATTTCACCTCTTTAGTGTTCCTGAAAGACCATAAAGAGACATGTATTTATGAGATGCTGCCAAAACACGGTGAGCTGGCGGTGATTTCATTTGTTTGTCAACAGCACTCCTTCTCCTAACCAAGCTTCTCAGATAGCAGAGTAATGAATTCTGAGCAAAAGCTGCAAAAACATTAAATTAAATTTTCCAGAAATGCAAGATCTCCTAATTTTCCCTAATTTTATCTTATATATTAAAATATCTTATTTCCATGCTTTTAAATTAGTGGGTGGCTACACTGTTCTAAGAAACACAAGCAAAACACAAAATCTGTTTGAGAGAAAAAAAGGAAAATTTACTGTGGTGAAAAGGGAAAGACAAAAACATGAAGAAATTCTACAATATCTTTAAAAGAGAAAAAAAGCAAGAGGCAGGTATGTCTATGTAGCTGTTTTTACCTCCATGTACCTACTGCATTCCTCAGCAACTCAATATCCTGCCTCCATAAAAGGTGTCGTCCAGGAGTAGTGTAACACTACAGGACATGCTACCAAGAATGGCCCATATCATTTACAGCCTGATTCAGTTCCAGCTGGAGTCACAGGAAATCTTGGTGATAGGAATGACCAACAAACTGCTAGAGCTGTAATCAGGAAAATGTAACAAGTCACCAGCACCATCCAGAAAGGTACAGAAAGGATGGCCACTTATGCAGGAAGATTCTTTTCTCCTCTTCAAGTATAGCAGCAGCTAGAGTGAGAGAGAGGGAAATACAGAAAGTCTTGATCTCAGTTTAATTGAAAGTCAGTGCAAATATATCAACAAAGCTCAGGCAAAATTAAGAATTCCACACGCTCTACGGCTGAGCCTCACAAGCTGTGGCTTGTGGCTCTGTTGAAGATTTTTCTTCAACTTCTCAGCTGCTTCTTTACATGAGCACATCTGCTACCGCACCAGCTACTGCCTACAGCCCTGCCTCAGCTCTCCTTCCCTTTTATTGACTTGGATTTATTCCAAGATCAAAACAACAAATGCATGCAGACTCTTACTCCCTCTACTTTCAGTATCTGGTGGGGTTTTTTCCTCCTTTATGGCAGCATCTTGTATTTCCATGTGAACAACTGCTGTGCAACATTATCAAGTCTTCCCTCTGCCTCCTTATTTTGGTTATGGGCAGGTGGTTGTATTGAACATTGCAGATAATAATAATAAATCTCTACAATCACCAGAAATCTGCTCAAATCAGACAAAGCAAACACTGAAATATATTTCATTGTAGCTAATTTGCTTGTACATTTCACAGAAAGATAAATCCACCCGGATTGAGGATGTTTACAACTGAATCTCAAGAGAGAAAACGTAAATGGGAATTTTTCTTTCCCACAACTTCACATACAGTACTTATATAAATATTGAATTATGTGTGTCTGGTTAGATAGAGATGATGATACAAGACACTTGGAGTGATCAACAAATACTTTGAGAGCTTTATGATGATGTGAAAGACAAGAGCCACCACTGAGTTTTATGATTTACTTGGTAAAATGCTCAGTAACTCCCATGGCAGGATTTGGCATGACATCAGTAAATATCATATCTGCTGAAACACACCAGATAATTCAAAACACTTCAGATTTTAGTTAATATACTATGATTTGGATTGGATATTAAAATTTGCCTGAAATATTTTTATTGTACTCATTACAACATTACACCTCCAGTGCATTTGCCTTCCTGTAGACTTAAGAGCAAAGCATACTTGTGTCCTTGGGAAAAGTTTTGGGTCCATGACTGGTAGTGTTCATCCCACAGACATCCTAACCCTGCTTAGCTCACACAACTATTCCTAAGGAATCTGAGTCTCTCTAAGGGCAGGTAAGGAACTTCTGTTTATAAAAACTCCCTCCAGTGAGAAACCAGAAAGCATCCCATGTGAATCAGGGCCAATAATTATGACCAAATGCTGAATGAAGAATACACAAAACATATTTTTACTTGAACTGCATAGAGATACCCATAGATATGCTTTCTGATCATACTTATAATAAAGTATACTGAGATTTTTGGAATCTGCAAAGAGACTCGGAAGCCCAAATCTCATTACATTTCATTCCTTAAAAAATATCATCCTTCACCATCACGGTCAAGATAGAAATACATTTGCAAATACCAAGAACTCATTCTGGACTTTGATAGTCAAAGTCAGTTTAAATCTGTGTCATTAAAAAAAAAGCTGTAAACAAAATTCAAGAAGTTTTATTTTGACTATCCCTACGCATCATTTATATTATCTCCCATTTGCAACTCTGCTCTGCAGTATGCTGTTCTAAATTAAACACCTTGCATACTGCACCTCTGGAATGCAGATGCTTCAATTATAGCTGACAGGCACAATTCTTCTGAAAAGAGCTCCAGTTTAGAGAAAAGCTAGGGCAATATTCACATTTTCCAATTCACAGTGGTAATGGTTTCCCTGCTCACTCTTCTTCAGTGAAATGGAGTGAATAATGCTTGAATAATATAAATTTCCTCCACACAAAAATCCTAAAGCAATTCTCAGAGTAGCAGGAAAATGGGAAAGCACCACCTCAGGAACACTTTCAGTAGTTAAATGTATTAGCAATTATATTTAGTTCTTTAGTTCAAATTAAATTTACAGCTGTAGACTCTTCTCCTGAAAGGCTTCCTCTCTTCCCTTTCACACTCCCTTATGGTTAAAATCTAGTGGGTTTTTTTCTTCCAGTGAGGGTACGGAGGGGTGTGTAGCAGACATTTTATTTGTGAAATAATCTGATTGACATTTATAGAAGGAAAATTCATATAACAGTGCATCCCTGTTATGTGAATAGCTTTGTCTATCAGTAAGTGATTATAAAGATACTGTTTCTTAGTTATGTGTGCATATATTCAGTTTATATAACAGACTTGATTGGAGAGGTTAGAAAAATGGTCTGATGTTCAACAAATATGCACAATATTGTGGAAGGAAGAAGTCCTTCCAAAGGTGTTAATCCTTCTCTATGTATGCAAATAAATGGTACCACGCTCCTCACTGATCACACTGAGCTTATGGCTGTCGGTGTTTGATACTGTATTAACAGCTTTAATACGATTAATATACAATTAATTAGTTGTCACTAATACACTATGAACAAAGAACTACAGTGGGTTGCGATTTGGTTCGGGAAGTGAAAGAATAAAAGAAATGCTATACAGCCCTGAGTAATCACCAGTAAGGGGCAAATGGAAACTTACGTACACATTAGGCCTCAAGGTTACTAATAAAGTCCACAGCTCCATAGTAAGTGCCATATAGTGATATCTAAAAATATATACTCTGGATTAGGCAGCTGTGAAACTTCTGACAAGATTACTGCAAACTTTTCAATGAACTTACTTTGTAATGGTAAGTGCATGTGCAATATAAGAAAAGCATTTGTACATGAACATTAACCAATATCCATGGGGCTTCCTTTTGGTACACAGCAGTTCACATGTTTGGGGTTACTGCCTTCCCATCTACTGTCTGTCAGTCTAGAAGGAACATACTAATTTTGTGCTAACACACTGTATTTTACTAACTAAGGTCCTGGGCTTTGGGGTTTTTTTCAATTATTATTTGGCTTTGAAAATGATTATGAAGCTAAAATATATTTTTGGAAGTCTTAGCTTTCTGTTCTCTTTTAGAGTCTTACTTTTGAATCTGTGCAAATGCATCCCTATTTCTTGTTGTCTGTGTCATACTACATGCATACCATATTGCTTATCCAGTACTAGAAAATCATTAAACATTTCTAAGGACAAAAGTACATTGAATGATACTTAGCAACATAAATTAGAATAACCGAAATAGTAAAATAATTAGGTACAAAACAGCATAGTTGCCAACATATACTGGGGCTATTTCAGTACAACTTGCCATTTATATATAAAGCATACATAAATGGCTATTTTTTATCCTTTTCAACAAGACATATTTTAAAAGGATAGTTCAGAGCATATCAGTTTACCTATTCATGTACAAAAGTACATTGGGAAAGGGAGAGGTTTATGTATCATTTACCAGAGCAGGATACTGTTAATGGAAAAATGCTCCCTCCAAGATGGTGGCAACTATTCTTTCCCTACAGATAAAGTGTTCATGGAAAATTTAAACATCTGATTCAATGCTAGGCCTTTTCTTATACACACGTGTATTGCTACAGGAATTTAAAACCCTTGGAATTGAGTACAAGCTATTTCTATTCGCAACATAAGGCAAAACATGCTCTGAAATGTACATGTCATTATGGATCCGACCATCCCTGGAAGAGTATGATGCTGTAGACTGTATGGATGACCTTAAATAATTATCATTTCTTCCTCTTGTTGGCAATGAATGTTTATAAAGATCAGCTGGACTTCGCCTAAGAGATAAATGCTGGTCATCACGATACGAGTGCAGGAAGGGGTTATCATCCGAGTGAACAGCATATAGGGACTTGCTCCGCTTACTGTCCTCCAGAGCATGAGTTAAAAGTGAGGCCTTGTTGCTCAACAGTTTGCTTGAGGGAACACTAAACATGCTCGCATATGGACTACTTTGAAGAAATTTCTCTCTTTCTTTCAAGCTTATACTACGAGAAGGTCTTCCCATATCAATTTCCCTGGACTTATCAGCGATATTATCAAAAGAGTGTTGCCTGCTAATCCTCAGTTTATTCTTTCTATGATATTGCAGAGCACTACTTTGTGACCAAGTACGCTCATATATTTCTTCAGGAAGTGATAAGTTCGTTGTATCCTGCAGCATCTGATCTTCCTCAATATCATAGAGGTTCCCCATCCGCAAGCATGCATCGCATTTATAGGGAGATCTGGTCGTGTAGTGTCCCGCGTAAGTGGGCATGTTGGAGAGACAGCTCCTGCAGTGGGTGGAATTCTGTCTGTACCTGTCGTTCATGTCACCTAGGGAAGCATTTTTTTCTTTGAGAGTGTAGTGCTTTGCATAAAGTTTATACTGGTCATTATTTGGAAGACTGTCTTTGTTATGTGATGGAGTCCTGTTAGCTTGTTCGGCTTTCCTGAAGTTGTCATTGTGATCTTGGTAGACATCAGAAAACTCTACAGTTTCTGGAAGGACGATGTTTTCAATGTACTGAGGTGTGTCCAAGTGGAATCCTGGCTCCTTATCACCATCAATCGTGTAGATTTTATCCCGTGGAGAGCCCTGTTTGGTTTTCAGATATGTCAGTTCCACTTCACTACAGTCTTTTGGGTATTTTGATGCTACTGTCCTTTTTTTAAAATTGTCCTTGGTTTTGTGGTGCTTGTTGTCGGTTTCAGCTTCCATGTGGCAAGTAGCTCTGCTTGATGTCTCTGATACATCTGAATGGACAATCTCTTCGGGAAGGTATCTTTGGCTTTTCAATGAAAGCTGCCTGTTTTCCTCTGACCCGTTTTCTCTCTGGGAACCTTGGCCCTGACGTACAGATTCTTGACGTAAAGATTCAACAGATTTCCTCCAAAGCTGCCTGGGTCTGGAGTTCACTTTTGCTTCTGTTGTTACTGCAACCTCTACTGTATTTGGATTGGATTCATTCAGTGTGAGAGGATGCTGCCCTTGGAAAACATAGTTGTTCAGATTGTCCTTGTGTCGATTGCCAGGAAGTGTCTGCAATTCACTTATGTTGTCACCAAAAAAGTTGTCCTTTGTCTGAAAGGATCTGTTATCAGCAAATATCAAGTTTCCCTTATCCATGACCATGTCCATAATCAAAGAACCCCTCTGAATAAAATCAGCTGTTCTTTTGGGAGAGTCAATTCTTGACGGATTGATATTGGTCATGTTTTTGGCTGTTCGCAGCAGTTTTAACATGTTGGTTTGTGAATTGGTCAAAGAAAAGTCAGGAGACTTCTTTTTCTCCTCAATGTGTACTCCATGAATGCAACTGTAAATACCCTGCAATATGAGTAATATAAAACAAACTAAATCACTAGATATAACTTTTTAAAACTTCCATTTTACTTTTAACTAGCAATAAAGAAGAATTAAACATTTTTTATCCAACTACTGGAAAGATTAAAAGTACATCTCTATCTTTTTATCATTTCCTTCCATTGAAATGGAGGAATACTTTCTGCTATATCTGTTAGAATTACAAAGGAGAAAAATTGCCAGTATTTCACAAACCAGTGGTCTGTCTTGGCCTCCTCCGTATTCTAGAATACAAGATTAGAAGGTACCCCAAAGGGTTCCCTAATCTCGTCACAAAATGAAACTAACCTTCAGTAATAAGATACTCCCTTATTTTAAACCAGTGATTAAGTTTCCCCTCTAAACAAGCCTGCAGTGGGTAAGTTTCCCCTCTAAACAAGCCTGTAGTGGGACTATTTCATTGGAGGTTAAGGTACTCTTCACTTGTACTGAAATAAAAAGCCTTCTAGTCATCATATTTTAGCTCTTCTGATCCCTATCCCAGTACATATGAAGAAAAGCCAGCTCTTTCTAAAGCTGAATCTGGTTAATTTTCAGCAAAAGGCTGAAGCCCATTCTCTCACTCCAACCTCTTCGGTCACTCCTATGAGCCCAATTGATATTTCCAACCCTGTGAACTAGCAATTTTCAGACATTTACCTTTGACATAAGTACTTTTTTTCTTCTGCATTGCTTAGGAGAATGTCATATTAAAAAAGGCTAGAAATATAAAGTTCAAATAAAAAATGTGGAGGTTAAGGTGCATATGATTTCTAGACAATTGCCAACAGAGTAGTGCAGACTATTTTTAATGCAGTTCCAAAATGGTCCAATCTACTCAACAGGGTAATTGCAGCACACTTTAAAGCAATTAGCCATTTTAGTATCATTTTCAATTCTCCTCAGCTATGTAAAAAATCCAGAAAAATCAATTACCTAATGAAAATTCTATCTGTTTTAAAAATATATAAGGAAAAAACCCAACCAATTTGTCAAAAATATAAGAATAAGCTCACACTTCCCTTTTCTTTTACAAGTATCAGTTTCTTGGATATGTAAATTCCCTTTGGGTCTGGTAAAGTTATCATTAAAACTTGCCTTAGTGTCTACCCAGACATAAATGATACTTGTGTTTGACCTTTTCTCATACAATTTATTCAAGTTTGCTATCAAGAAGAGCTTATAAAAATATTCCACTGTATTTTTAAAACTTAAAATTCTCTTGCTTAAGAAATGCACAAAGCTGAGAGCTAATGTCTCTTATCAAATCAGTATTTATTTTGTTTGGATTTTTAATGTGGAAATTAATACATTTCCTGCATCTGAGCGCTACCATTTCTTCATCGAACTTGCCCCTTAATGTATTTGTTTTCAGCATTTGATTCCTGATTATCCTGGCATATGATAATTCATATCCTAAACAGCCCAAAGGATAAAGACTTCCCAAGGAGTGCAAGTGCATCCTAAGCCCATTGACTACTCCAGAGCATCACACTGATGCTCTACCACATATTTCAAATGTCCAGGTGGGAATAAAAGGAAGGATTAGGGAGGCAGTGTTTATTCTGTCTGTTGCCTAAAGGGGAAAAAATGAAAGTAGTACTGACCCTGCTGATTGAGAACAGCAATCCTGGCCTATCTGAGCAGACTCCAGTGAAGCAGAATCTAAGCTTCCAGTAAAACAAGTGCTCCCAGACAAAGGTTATTAAGCTGAGTGCCATGGCTGCTGCAAGCATGTAAAACACTCCTGCCATGTTGTCGATGTCCAGCTGGCTGCTCATGACTTCATTCTTCTCGTTGTGACAAATACCAGTCAGCCACAGGGTTTCTAACTCTTCCATTTCCCCTAGGGAGAGCAAGGAGTCAAACCAGTTAAAATGCAAAAATCACTGCTCACAGTATTCGAAAGCCTTTGCAAGTTTAAAAATACAGCACCATTTAATGCTTAATTCGTGGAGCACTGCAGACCTATCTAGCCAGGAGTTGCAAATATAGCAGATTTCAACTCACAGCACCCTAGTTTCATATGTCCTCAGATTTCATAAATTACGTGGGAAGCTGGATGCTCTAGAAAGCAGGATCTGTGGTTTAGATAGAACTTTCTTCTGCTTGCTATAACTATTAGCACTTGTTACAGAGAGTGGAATGAGTTTAGTAAAGAGCTAGGACAGGCTGTAGTGATCAGAGAGAACTCATCAGAGAAGCATCCTGACACTCAACCAGACCCTTTCATGCCCCCTCCTCTCCACTGCCCTACACTTGTTCCTCTCTGATCCACTCTGACCCCTCCCTTTGGCCCTTCCCTTTAACATCACAAGATAAATTTCACAAATTCTTGCGATTCTTTTAGAATGTGCCAGGAGAAGTTTGTTCTTTCCCATTTGATCTGTGATAACCTTATTTCTTCTTTTCGAGTAAGTTGCAATGTTGCGGCTGAACCTCTCCTGATATGTCTGGTCTCTGCATTCATCTCTGGTATCTATTCCCCTTTGCTGCTGCCATTCCTGCCTCCTGGGAAGCAGCAGAAACACAAACAGCCTCATCACGTGCCTGAAACGGAGCATTCCTGGTTCTGGCAGTGCCACATCCTTACTGCCATTAGAACACTTCATTTACTTAAAGCTAATGAAGCAAATCTGCTCCCTCTCTCCCTCTCTTGTGTATTCTTAACTCTGAATCCATATTTCACTGCTGAGATTTGGCCTCGGATGAAGGACATTGTCACCTAGCAGTGGTTGCTACTGCCAGCATGGACAGAGGTGGGCAAGGAACTGCAACTGTTCCTGCCAAAATTCTTTTTTCAATTTTGCATAATTTACTAATTTTCAAACATTTAATGTTGTTCTTAGTGAAGCACTGCATGGGCATACAGGCCTTTTTACTCTCTTGGGATATAGTCAGCTGAGTAACTATATTACAGTTTTTAATGTCATAAACTTGATTGTTTCTAGAAAATACAGCAGGCAATGCAGATGGCCAAAAATGACAGTATTAGCTGTCTTGGTGTGTTTTCCAATTTAAGATATGGCTTCAGTCTGGGGGGAAGAATTTCCATGGTACAAATCCCTAATCCTTAGCCAGTGATCAGGGAATATATTTTCAGTATTATAATTCATACATCACTGGAAAAAAAGAACAGAAAAAAATGGCTAGAAGCTATATTGACATTTCAGCTACCTTCAAGCTAGACTAGAAGATCAATGACCTGCTGTGCAAAAGCATTTTGCAGGATAGAGCACCAGGGCGCCAGGAAAGCTGCAGTCCACAGATAATCTGGATGTGAGTTCCAACTGGAAATGGAACACAAGACTGTGAAGGAGAAATTGCCTCTCAGAGAATGTGAATGAAAAACTGAAGTAGAAAGGACAAGTTCTCATGCACTTTAGCAAAGGCATTTCACAAATTTGTAAGAGGGATTATTGTCTGTAGCTAATTCCGAGTTTAATTTTGTGCTTGAAGCATGAATTGAACCTCTGCATCTGCAAAAGGCAATGTGTCTTCTCCCAAATTACAGTGCTCAATCTTCAAAATACCTAAGAGCATCCCAAAGAAGAAAGTCAATCCTAATGAATCTTTAAAAATCTTCTAATCCAGGACACTGGGACAATAAATTATTAATTGTAACAGTATAGATATTGCACACATAGATAACTGGGGTTCATTATTGCATTTCCATATCTTAGAACATTTGGATTTCTTTTGTTCTGCTAAACCTCAGTGGACTTTTTCCCTCGTCTCTCTTTCAAGTCCTCCCCAAGGTCTATGAATAAAACTCACAGAGGCTATAGAAGAGAAAAGAACCAAGTCCAAAGAGGCAGCAATATTTCTGGTCTGTGCATTAGTAGCTGAAGCTCTGCCAATCAGATCTCATTACTTCCCACAGGAAAATTCACATCTCCCATGACTGTCAGGCATCAATTTAATTTGACTGCTGTGCCCTTTCATTGTTCATAACAAAATTCACGAAGGAATTTAAACCTCTTTTTTATTACTGTTTCCTCTGTGTTCCTTTCCCTCTGGCATGTACATCTAAAGTAACTATTGATAATCCAGCAACCTTTCCAAAAACATCCCTACAGAAATGAACTCAGCTTGTTTTGAATCAAGATAAATGACATTGCCCTCGCAAATAAAGAAGCACAAAGCATCCCAGAGCCTCGAAGATCCTGCTATTGCAATATCCCTTCTATAATATCTGACAATGACAGTAATCACTATTAATTAATGCCCAAAAGGAATCCACATTTTTATAGATAGCAAAGCACTGTGAATCATTGGATTGCCATATTTATGGAACGATCTTATCTGGGAATGGACATAATTCTGGTCTCTCCATATAAAGCAGTTGCCATTTTCAGAATATATTTTTATACATGTGCATATATATTTATATATTTGTGTGTGCGCATGTGTACACACAGAAACACAGACAAAACAGTCAATAGTTTAACTATAATAACACTTCAGCATAGCTGAGCCTATAAAACTGCAAAAATGCCCAATCTTCTTATTGCTTTTCCTTCCTATTACACTTTAAACCAGATATTCACAGAAGCCATGAAATTTTTATTGCAAAATCCTCAGGCATGAGAAACTTTTCTATCTGTGGTGTCAATTCATTCCTTATTAAAATCTATCACTTCCAAACTTGGCCTGGAGTTTGAATTCAAAACACTGAACTTTGAGGCTAGTAATAATTTGGTTCAGAAAATAAATTAATTTACAAGAATTAAGTCCGTTTGGAGGAACATTGTCTTTCAAATCCTTTTTGGTGGTCTGACTTGTAAGCTGAATGTGTAGGGTGATGACACCTACAGCAATATATTATGCTTGGCAATTGAAAGGCCAGCAATTTGTGATTACCAGGCACTGGAGAGTTCAGTCATCCCTGTGTGTGCATAATACTAATTAGCAAGTGGGAGCTCCAAATATTTCATAAAAAGGACCTTGGAAATCTAAGTCAGCAACCTCAATATACATAAATGCCAGGCCTCACTGAACTGAGTGTTAATGGAGTTCAAGTCTGCATCTAATAGGGGGGGGTCTCAAGTTACTCATAAATATTAATCACACTTATTTTAAGGCTTTTTGTTTTCTCTTCAGGTACTTACTAAAGGAATGTAAAGCCACAATAATTTCCTACCTTCATTCATGTGTGGACTGGATTAACGTGTAAATGAACAGTTGCAGATCTCAGCAAGAAAGAACATGATGACACTGGTACAAGACCAGAAAAGGAAGTCGCAATGTATTTGACAAAAAAAATACAGTGTTTATTTTCTGTTTAACACATCCACTATCTATTTAACCTGAAAAACTCACAAATGACTTCATGATTCCTACATTAACAGATTTTTAAAAATTCTATAGCACTGTATCATAAAAGATCTGCTTCATTTATAGTGTAAGAATGAGCAGAAGCAAGTGCTTTAAAAATCCAGAGTTCAACCAGCATTGAGTCTTTGTAGTATTCATTCAAAACACACTCCAATAAACTGCAACATTTCAGCTCTCTCACTGGTAATTCAACACTATTTACAATGGGTTTAGGTTACAGCACAAACAGTGCTCTGATCCCTTTGTGCTCCTCCTGAGTTTGTGCCTGTGGCTATGGAGCTCTCTGCTCTGGCTGCTATTTGCACAGAAACATGCCAGTTGGCCATTTGGCCTGATTATCCCACAAGGGCCTTTCTTTCTACATTGTAGTATAAACTCCTCTAGCCTCTTTCACATGTTATCATCCTGGGAAAGACTGATAAACTGTCCACTGTGTTCCCTGAACAATTCTGTCACAATAAAAAATTCATTATCCAGACACAGAAACGATACAGTCTATAGGGCAGAATTATATGCTTTTCCTCATCAGGGCCCTTAGCAGGCTTTGCAGGCCGTACCACCTCTCCCTGGTGCTCAGCTGACACACACACTGCCCTTCTGCAGCCTGTGTCACTGTCTCTTGAGATGTGTCAGTTCTCTGGGATTATTTTAGGGGGGGTTACTGGTCTCCCCAGATTCCTTTTGTTTCCATGACACACAGGCACTTGCAACCACCTGAGCACTGGAACCCCCAGCGCCAGGTGCACCCGCATCAAACTGCCAGGCCCTTCAGCAGCTGTATCAGCAACTGCAGCTGCATGGGCAGTCACTCACTCCTGACTCCAAAAAACATTGCCTTGCAACTCTCATCAATGAGAGTTGTCTGGAAAAATTAATTCTCCCGTATATTGTGCTGTTTCACCCACTGCAACCACCCCCGCTACGTGCAGTCTGCACATCCTGCAGGAGCGTGCCTGGGCCAGACGTGGAAAGGATGCCCTGTCCCGGTGGGGAAAGCGGAGCTGCAGCCCAACACCCTCATTGCTTTGTGGGTTACGTACAGCAGATCTCTGGTATCAGCACTTCCCTGAGACTTGCATAAGACACAGGCCAGGAGCAGGTCACTGGCAGGAGATCACAGCGCATGTGTCAGAGCAGAAGGTGCCAAATGAGCTGGCTGCTGGTGACAGTGTCAGGGGCGGTGGCTCTCGTGCAAAGCACTAACCTGAGGCTCAGCCTGAGCAGTCAGCACAGCAAACTGGCATTCACCGAGTAAAGATGATGAACAGGAGGGTTAAATATATACACTCACACTGGTCAGATGTAGGGCATCATCTTCAAAAGACCCTGGTGGTACTAACAGAATCATCTGCTTATTCAGGCTGGATAAAAGGTAGTTTTCAAATTTAGAGACAGACTGCTCTGTGCATACCCTGGTGAGAACTGCCCCTAAATGACAGAGGAGGAGGGTAGCATCCCACCACTTGGGACCCTAAAATAAAAGAGTGTTCCCTGAATAAAGGGGTCAGCAGCCAAATGGGTTGATGTGCATTTGGTTCAATAAGCTCATCAATTTCAATTTGACCCGATTATATGATCCATAATGTTTCAGAGAAGAGATTATATAAAAGCACAACAGCTTATCAAATTCAGCCTGGATCCCCCAAAACAATCTCTCTTATTCTTATTTTCTGAGTTATTTCCCCCCATAAAAATAGCAAGAAGAATACAGATGACTGACAGCAGTAAACTTACCGTGAGCTAATGACTTCACTCTGCATGTCCCCATTAGTTAAGGATGAATTAACAGAACTGCTAAGCACGACTTTCAATATTACAATCCCTCTAACTCTTGTTCAGCTACACAAATGCCCTCCACTTATACACTCGCACCCTTCAATCACATTTGTTCCACCCACTGCTTAAGGAGGACACTAAATATATAAACAGAAAATCACTGTGATTGTGGGTGTATTCTGCCTGAGCAGCACACACTGAAAATATGTCCTTATAATCACATACGTATTTCCTTCTCGGGCTTTAACAGCCCGTGTGAGTCACACTGCTACACTTCCTTATAATCTAGCAATTTGGAAAGCTTATGCTAAAATATGAAAAAAATAGCAAAGAGTTTTCCTCTTCCAGATGTAAGGGGGCAAATCTCATTTCCACAGTTACCTATTACCCCTAAGGAGTGGGAAGCAATTATCCACCCAGGAAAACAATTCTTAGTGTACTAAGCTGTCCTAAAAGCACATAAAGATTAACCAGAACTGAAAGTTATTAGGAAGGGATAACAGACTCTGTGGAAACTCAAACCAGAACCAGTTTTCTTCTTTATGTCTCTGAGTCTCTAATTGCTTTAAAGTTTGCAGCTTTAAGGGTTAAGGGCTTAATACAACTAGACCATCTGCCCTCTTTTCCTGGAGATCTCTTCCCGCACTGTCTTTTGAACTGAGCTCTTAATCTGCAGGTAGTGCAATACATTACAAATACCTCAGATGAACAGATGCATAACCTGGCCAGCTATGCATCCACTCCTCCCCAAAATTTCTCTCTTTACCCAGCATTTTCTTTTCCTTGTATCCAACTGTTTCTGCTGCCATGAGTGTTTTATCCCTCTATTCTGCTGCATCCCTCATAGCTAAAGGCTCCTTGCTGTCTTTCTCTCCATCCCATGCACACTCTGAATCCCCCTTGCGCTTTCAGTTCCAAGGGATCTTTGTAATTTGTAGTTCAATAATCTCATCTNGACTGAAAGAAAAAGAGAAAAAGAGAAAGCTAAATTCTCCTCACTTTCCATGCACCAGTGGTTCTACACCAAATCCCAAAGACATGATGCTATGAGTTTCAGAAACAACACCTCCCAAGTGATTTTGCAGGATATTTTTAGAAAAAGTACCACTCTTTAAATGGCACATGCAGCCCAAGCCAGAGGAGTATCAGCAACACCTGGACCTGCAGACAGCTGGCCTAAAGATCTTGCTATGGGAGGCTGGAGGAACATGGCTGCCTTCCCAAACGATGCATACAGACTTGCTGAACCCCACAGGCTGGGCCTGAGCCTTCACCCCGCTGTGCTGGCAGAGCTGTGTGCACACACAGTGACAGCTGCAAGGTAACACGCTGGTGCTGGGCATGTCAGCCTGCCCAGATGCTCCTACAGAGGTTCAGAAAAGAAATCAAAACACAGATCATGCGATTCCTCAGTGCACGGCATTTCTGTTCTGACACATTCCTGTGGCAGTGGGTGGAAGATCCAAACAAAATGATGGTGCTGTTTCTTAGCAGCCGTATCATTTTAGTTGCTTTTGAACTCTGGGTGCTTCTATTTCTCAACTGAAGATTGAGAAATTGTCTTCTGTGTCTCAGTAGAAATATTTTTACTTCTCTGTTAAAAAACAATGGAAGTTTCATCTTGTGACCACAGCAAGACAAAAAAAGCAGCACAACTTCGACTGGGCTTTAGAGAATCATCCCAATGATCAACTATCTTAAACAAAGCTGAAGATGCTAATCATCAACTCAAAGCTTTTGCAGATAATGTGCTGTACAGACAGTAAGATGAATGTAGCCAGAAATTCACTAGCAATGCACTTCATTCATATCCTTTATACAAAAAAAGCAACTCCCAACTCTTTCTGTTAAAGAGATTCAGTGTTCCAAAGCAATTAACCTTATACTAACAAATGCATATTCATCTCAACTTCCCATGAGCAGGGCTATGTATGTGAACTTGCACAGACCAAGGGATGAAATCTTTTGAGCATTATACTTCTGAGACAATTAAGTAGCTATTCTTTAAACTCTTCAGCAACTCATTCCCATCCTTCTTTCCTCTGCCTCTTTTCTTCTTTGTTAGAGTAACAAATTTGGCATCTTGTGGCCTGCTTCCTTACTCTGAGACTTCAGAGCTGCTCTCACAGCGGGATTAATAATTGTCGGTGTAATTGGTCCACCCAGCAGAACTATCCTCAGGATAGGAACACTATTCATGTAGAAACATACATAAACCACCTAGTCAAAGCTTGAAGTTATCCCTAAGGCAAGCCTACATCCCTCTGTATTTAGTTAATTTTTTTCCAGTGTCAACAAGATTAAAAAGAGGGTCCAAAGTCATTGGCTTTAATGCAGAAACAGCACCATGCTTTGAGAAGTATGAAAAGATGCCCCTGCATGAACAAGCAATTAATTCTTCAGTTTGATGTTTTACATCAGCAAGGAAGAGGGAAGAGGTTCCTATCCACTGCACAAAAAATTCATTTCAATGTGGAAGTTAACCAAATCAGAAAAATTGTTGTGCTGCGTTATGGCCAGTTCCACGGCCAGCAACATCATATTGGCCACTGCCATCTTCCCCCTTTCCCCCCTTGTGTCTGGTTCTTCCCACAGAAGGCTCTGGGTTACCTGATCCCCCGTTGGCCCACGGTATTTCTCCCCTCCCACACTATCCTCCATTGGTCTGTACCCTTTGCCCACCAAGATTCAAACCCATGTCCCTGTCTTACTGGTTATTCCATGTTTTCCCCGCCCTTTGGTAAGGGTATAACAAGCCCTGGTAACGGCTTTTGGGCACCACTTCTTCTTGTGACCTCCAAGTTGAATAAATCTTCTCCTGCTTTTCCACGAAGAAGTCCCTCCGCCTTGTTCTTACCTCCTCAGCATGCTTGGACCACTGGTGGGTTAGGCAAGTCCAGGCTGGAACCTCGCCAACCCTCCTGCACGCCCGCAAGCAGCCTCTGCCACCCTCTCTCGCGTGGGTGGGTGCCCGGCACTAGTGGTCCTCGAGCTAGCCAAGCAATATAGTGCCATGGCAAAAAATCACAGGAGAAAGACACATGCAGAGGAAATTGGAAGCTCTAAAATACATTTCAAAAGGCCATTTCAGTACTGGGGAAAATGCAAAATAGAGATGAGATCATGGCTTTTTGTATGTGCAATCAGATATACTTTTAAATAAATTACTTGGTCTTATCCAAGTCTATAGTATAATCCAAAAAGGTTTTTTCTCTTATTAACATAATATTAATATAAAGAAATTGTGTCTGTTGAACTCATTAGAATGTTTTTTTCTTATAGCTATGAAACTCATTAGGTTTACAATCATTCATTGAAATTATTCCAGACTCTGATGAATGCCCTATTACATATACTGGAAGAATAATTCAGTACTGCTTGGGGCTCTGCTGTTTTACAGGCTTAGTCTTTGGGAATAATATATTCTGCAGAAGCTATACACGTGAAAGAAGATTTCTGCCTCCATTTGCGTTTGCCTGTTTACTTAACCACCCTCATTCAGGCTCCACTGAGGCTTTCCCAGGAGTACCATCTTAAGATGAAACTTTCCCCCCAACCATACTTGCTTTTAGTCTAGAGAACTTCAAAGAGATTTTCAGTGATACAGCAAAGTGATGTTGGTCTGAACTCTGGGTTCATCCCTTCTAGTTCACCAAAACAGAGTTATGTAAGTTCACAGCTAAAAAGATTATCCATCGAACTACTGAAGTTAGACATGGATTACAAAATTATGTCGTGCTAGTTCCGGGCAATTACTCTTTAATTTCTTGGTATTTAGTTCCAGTTCACCTGCAATGTACTTTGTAACTCAGTAAAAGAAATTTCATTATTAGGGCTTTTTTGTTGATTTTTTTTCTTTTTTTTTCCCCACATTTGGGGGAAATGCAATGGTAGTTGGGGTTTTTTTGCCCAAAAATGGTCATCTAGACCTGTGACACAATAAAGTGAGACAAGGTATCAAACAGTTCTGGGACTAAAAGAAACATACCTATAGTAATTCCTACACATCACAGATGTCCAACTACAATTCTCTTTACTAGTGCCCACACCATTTTCTGAACAAGTTTAGGGATCCTTTACAAGAGAAAAGTAATGTTTTAGCATTCATGGGTTGTTCAGAGTAACTTCCAATGGTACTGAAAAAATGCCATAAATGTATTCACAATTCCCATGGTTTGTGCATTTAAAATGTTTGCTTATCATCTGGGCAAGATGAGCAAGGGAGCAGACATTTCATAATAATGTTTTATTCACCTGGGTGTTTGCTATATCTATTGCTGTTCTGTAAGTTTTAATACTGAGTTTTGTAGACAATTCATTTGTATTATTTTCAGCTACTAAAAATGGGTTAAAGATTTAAGCATTTGTATGCTATGTAGTCCACAGGTCAAAGTGTAAACACAGGGTAAGATTTTTCTCACTTTCCTCCCACTTACTTGGTTTTGTCTCTGATATTCAGAGATGAGGTGAAGCATAAAAATGCAGCACCTTCAGTATTTTGATGAGCTTTCTCTTAAATAGCTTCAAGTGCTTTCCCTACTATTTAATTTATTTTCTTTCTCTGTGATTTACTTTTTCATGGTGGATGAGAAGTATCAAAAATGATGAAAGAGTAAGCATGAAGGAAATGCAAAGTGAAAGGAATGAAAGCCCAAGTGACGCTCTGGCAACATATAGAGGGGTTAGCCCACGCTGAGAAAGACAACTCAGATCCTCCTTCAGGCTGCAGAAGCTTTTTCTTCTTTAGTATGGGACCAATAATTCAACTTCTCCAATTCAAATTCCCCATCTAAAAACGGCTCAGAATTATAGCACCTAATAATTCTTAATTCCCAAATAGAAATAAAAAGCAATTTTTTTTAGCCAGTTAGTTGCAACTTTTTGACAAAAGAATATGTGAACATTTGAAAGACATCCACTGCAGGTCATCTATTCATTCCTTCACCCAAGTAAGTGGGGTTTCTTTCATAAGCCTCTCTAAATCAAACAGATGGATCTGATGACACTATTATATCCATATATACACCAGACAAAATGCATCAGTCATGATGACTACACCTCTTCCAGTTGTTTAGTATTATAATAGGAGTAAAATCCATGTGCTGGAAGGCTAACATACTCATTGTCTACCCCATGAAAATTAATGTCCTGGCTTTTATGGAACACTAGGCCTCTATGCTACGTCCTGCTCTCTGCCATTCCTATTACACTGAAATTCACCATTCTTACCCTCAATAGCTTGTTACTGGTGACATTAAGCCCGTATTTATTTTCTGATAAAGCTCTCTCTTTCACTGATAGAAAATTGCAAAGGCAACACACACATCTATGCAAAAAAACCAAAATAAAGGTTATGTAATACACACCATATTCCAATCTGATAGAGGATTTAGTCAGTTACACCACAGAAAATTTTTAATTACCATATCTGTATTTGCTTGCGCATGTGAAACACGAATCTTTCTACAATCAAAAAGGAGCTCAAACCCTGTGTGGAGACTGAGTCATCATTGCTGTTTTCAAATAAATCAAAGATGTGCAGCAAGTTTTCTCCTGCAGGGCAGAAGTGCCAAGAGGACCTAGAGTTCTTCTATTTTGTGTCAGAATGAAAAATATTTGTTTGAAGTACCATGAAACAAGTCACCCTAATTCAATTTCATAGGCATTCTTTTACCAGAAGTTTAAATGAATCCATCCTAGATTAGGGATCACTCACATCAGTTCAGAACCGAGCTAAACACTTTTTAATAGCAAAACAGTCATGCTGAAAGGTAACTCATCTACCAAGAAATTGCTCAGAGACAAAAATAAAGGAAAGAAGTAAATGTATAAATGCTCTCTAACACTGAGGCCAGCTTTACTTTGCGATGTATATGAAAACACTTTCTGAAAATAGATGCCGATGCCCTTGGCAGTGAGGTGGGGTGGAATCAAGTGAAAGAGAACTCCTGTCTCAGCATCAGGAAGTAATTTTACTTGTTTTTTTTAACCTTTTTTTATTTTAAAGACTTGAAGAGAACAGCACTAACAGGCTCCGAGCTACTAAAACTGAATGAACTATGCATACACAGAGGAAGAAGAGAAAGCAAAAAATCTCGGTCCCTACCGTCTCCCACAAATTGAAGGAGGGCGAGATCAATTTGTCTCTTCCAAGGTGATCCTTTCTGGAGAGCTATCCCATAGCCAGTAGTGGCAAAGATGTACCCGCTCCCTATTGTGACAAGTTTGCAGCCTTCATCTCTTCCAGCCTTGTAATTCAGCACTGCTGCATCATAGATGAAAGCATCCAACTTCCTGAAATAAAACAAAACATTTTACAAACTAAATCATTAGGGACAGCTGTTGTCAGACTTCTTTTGTCCTTGATGTTAGGACCCATGTTGGATTCTTTGATATCATTAATTACATATCCTGCTCTGCTGTATCTAAAATTAACAAAAGGCATCTATTTTAGTGAGGGGAAAGTAGGACACATAGTTTTGCATTTCTATTTTAAGGGATGCTGTTAAAAAATACTGAGCAGGAGAAACCAATCTACAAAATGTCTTGCCCTAATATCTTTGTATCTTTGCTCTCAAAATAGATAATAAATATCTTGAGATGCAAAATGGTCTCCAAAACTAACAGAAATGACAACAGAGAACATAGAATTGAAATAACAATAAACAATTAGGTTATTTAAAATACTGAATGAGACTGAAATGTTCACCAGTCTTACATACACACTCTTGTTTTACTTCTCTTTCCAAAAATAAGCAGTGAAACGGTGGAGCTGAAGTTCTTGATAAGACAAAGGAAGATACTGGAGCATATCTCATAGAGCTACCTAAATCCTACTTAAATATGATAGAAAATATTTCTTTATGATTCACAGTTCCAAACATATTATTGGTGTATCTGGAGCACAGCAGGAAGAAAGGAACTTGTGAGAAGTTTTAAGCCTTTTAACCCATCTACCTAAAAATGTAAGAATGGGATAATCCCATTCTCTAAAGAATACAGGGAACACAACAGGAGTAGAAAAATTCAGTAAAGAAAGGAAAAGAAGCAATGTCCTCCAGAGATACCTTTTCAGAAGCACTGTAAAGCAAGAGTTAGAAGGCAGGTGCATGGACGTTTCACAAATGAAGGCAGTGAAAATGCACATACAAGAAGAGGAGGCCATTTGGAAGGACAGTCACTTGACAGCAGCAGATTCCAGTCAAAGAAAAGGCATTCTTACACTGACAGAAATTCATATGCAAACTTCAAAAAGAAAAAGATAAAACGTTATTTTGCATGACTGCCTTCATCTGCAGCCAAAACCTTTTAAGATTTCTACCACTTGCACAAGAGCAGCAGCCTACAGCAGCAAGAGGAAACAGCTACTGGGGCCTCAGCTCCAACCTCACCTCAATGACTCACTAAACCAAAGCCATTCCATTCCCCAGTAACACACCCTCCCTTCCCAACATCTTTGTGCATCCCTTAGGAAGTCAGAGGAGCAGGAAGAACACGGCCACACAACTGGCTTCACTGGATGGTGTAGGGGAGTCTCCACTCTGCCATCCTCAGAGGCTGTGCAGCCCCAGGCACTGCCAGCTCTGCCTGCTGAGCCTCTGGAGAGCCACAGTGCATCACTGTGCAGCACTGCTGAAACAATCTGATGGGCTGCAGCTGACGCAGCCTGGCACAACACTGCCCATGAACTGGGGCCTGTCTTCATGGAAAGGCAGCTATAAAAATAAATGTATTGTGGCATAAACAGGTACAAGAGCATCAACTTCAATTACATTATATCAGGATGCACCAGTTGTGAATTCTGTTGCTATGAAGTTTTGGAGTCACACTTACTACTAAGCTTAAATCAGTTTATGTTGATAAAGCTTTTCATTTACACCCACAGAATGGAGCAAGACCTAGGCATATCACATTTTGACTACTGACAGAAAAAAAGCCCCAACAAGCTTTCATGCACATCACAATTCAAAGTTTATCCATAAATAATCAATCAACAGAACACTAACTTTTTCAGAACTCTAAATCAGACACCAAAAATGTCGCACGAAAGAATATCTTTGTGTATCTCACAATAAACCAAGAATAATACCAGGCAAGAACGAAGTTGTTGGATTTTGTCTGCTGTTATGAAAAAGTGAAGTTCCTGTCACTAATTATTGTTCTTTATTGCTTTCCTTCAACGATATTTATCCCAACAGTCACCATTCAAGTCATTTAATTGAAATTCAGTGAAGCAGTTAATTCAGAATAGAGGTGGCTCATACAACCATTAAAAGAAATAGTTGGGCCATCAGTTCTTTTGCTTTACCACTCTTCCCTAAAACTCAGTTGGTGCAGCCTTCAGTTTAAAAGTCAGATTAGCACCACCAATGCTCAAAATCTGGTTCCCTCCTTTCTTTAAATGGATAATTTGATATGCAGAAAATCACTAAACATCTGGTAGGCAATGCCACAAATTCAATCCATAAATAAAACACGCATGGCTACCTGGCACTGGGGGTAACTAAGCTGGAAATAGCCAAGAGGGTGCTGGGGCTGCCCAAGCCTGCAGCCCCTCAACGTAAGTTCAGAGTTTTCTAAATGATGGGCTTTGATTCAGCACTTCAGAGACAATCTTTGCTTGTATAGAGAGCAAAAACAAAAATCTAGGTCCTCTGAGTAGGCTCACAGGGGAAAAAACCCCACAAACCTGCTTGCTGTACCCTTAGGATATTGCAGCTTTTCTGATCTACAGCAGACAATTACCTAAATCAATACAGCCCAACCTCACACTTTGAGACATCCGCAGTTATGTGTGGAGAAGGAAGGACTCTTCCCCTCTCAGCGGATGCTCACGGCTCAGGGTTTGGGAGGTGTTGCTCCTCTCCTCTGTGGGTACAGACATGGCTGCAACCAGACAACTTAAAACACTCTGGAGTTTGTCATCTGTTTATTCTGGGATTTATAGTTTTGCAATGCAAGCACATAAAACACATGCTGTTAAACACAGAGAAAATATAAAGACTCGGCTATTCTTCTGTCAAAACAGTCTCAGTCAGAAATATAAAGGAAAAAGATCTCTTTGCTAAAGACTCCAGGGCAAAAGCCTTGTGCTACCTCAGAAATTACACTCGTCACATGCGGTTTGCCTCCTTAGCTACTGAGCAGCGTAGTAAAACCTTGGGACAGAGAGACAAAGCACAGTCACAGTTTCACTCACTCGCTGTGGAAGCACCTCCCCAGTTTCCCAGTAGTCTGGCATCAGTGCAGTGCTTACACATGAAATAGGTTCTGAGGATGCAGAAGGCTTTACTTTTGAGGACTTTTTCTATACTACTTCTATAAGGTCACAACAAATCCCATTACACAAATCAATCTAAAAACATGAGGCACTTTCCCGACAGATGCTGAGAGCTGAAGGTTCTGCTATCAGTCACTGCCCAATGTCTTGACTGTAAATCAAAAACTGATTGCCCTGAAAAGCTCTTGGTGTCCACAAATACAGACTTATATTCAGAATGTATTTTCTGCATTTCCAACATAACTCGTATAACCTCTCAAGGCTTAATCATCTCTTCATCGTGTGCTGAGTACAGAAGCACTGTTCCTGCAAAGCTCCAGAACACACTGTACCCCTGCAGCGTGGGCAGGGAGGAACAAGCCCCAACTGAAGCTCTCAGATTTTAGGGCACCTAACTCTTCCATCACTGGGAGCTGAATTTCTGGCATTCCAAATTTTTAAGAACTTTCAGATAACTATAAACATTTCTCAATTAGTGTTTCCAAAAATGGAGACAGCAAAATCTGGGCAAGTCCAAAAATGTGACCCTTTCTGAGTTGTTTGCAAAGCTGACAGCAAGATCAGCCCTGAAGGAAGATAAGGCAGGGATGTGTGCAGGCCAGAAGGGTGCTGGGAACACAGAGGACTTTCCTTCCTGCCATGTCTGTGTGGGGAAAGCCATAGCTGCTGTTTCGCTGGGCTCTGATGGAAAAGCCAGGCTGCATGCACCACGGGGACTGCTGGAGGCAGAAGCCCATCCTTGTCTTGTCATTCTCCAGGCAGGACTGCTAAGCCTGGACCTCCAGCTCTCTCTCTTCTTTCCACGGAGAGACTGGCAAGCCCCAGGTCTTGATTTCTGTGGCAGCAAAACTGCAGTGTGCTGTACAGCTGAGCACTCTGCTGTTGAGGACGCTGAGCACGGACCACACACCCAGAGAGGCTCAGAGCCTCCTGCAAGCCTTAGTCACCTACAAATGAACAATTAACTTGTCAGCTCAGTGCAGCCACTCAGGGAGGGAAAAGCTTTGTCACATTGTGGAGGTTTAAAAAAACTGGTGAGAAATATTAGAGAGCTGAGACAGAACTATCAAAAGCTGGAATGCAAGAGAAGGTTCAGAACTGCCATGAACTGGTCAAACAGGCCAGGCACCTCCAGCCAATGCAGGGGAGCAGGACTACAGTGCTGTGACTCATCTGAGCAATGGGCAGTGCTGCAAACTTCCTCAGAACCACTGCAATAATCCTGGCTAGAAGGAAAAATAAACAGTTTGGGATATTTATATAATACCGACTACAAAGGCAAATGTCCTTCATCACAGAGCAAGCACCAAGAGGAAAGGGCGTGTGGAGAATTTTATCTAACAGCATCAGAGAACATCAGGTGTTATGAAATCATGAATTGGAATAGTTCTAGAAAAACCCAAAACAGCATTAATGAATGTAATAATTTGAAGTGGGAGATATGTGAAAAATAAGTGTGGACAGTCCCATAACTAAACATTTATGATTCATCAAGAGGGATAAGAGTTGAAAAATCAGAATAGCTATTGCAAAAACCCATTCTCAAGCATTGCTGCACACATGCAAAATTGCCTGTGTAGAGAAAATTTAAGTTAGAGAAAAAGGTACAGAAAAGCAATTTCAGAAAAGTTGAAAATGCTTCCTTATAATTTTTCCCATCTTTATTATCGGCACAACTTTTCATAAAATTCCTATGATGAAAACTGAAAAGGAGGACTAGGAAAATGCTCCTTTATTAGTCATGTCTCCCTCAACAACAGAAGTATTAGTTAAAAAATTTTCCTTTGCTTCCTTAACCAACTACATGATCCTTCAACAATTTTGTTCTCTTGATGGAATGAGAAGTAAAAATCTAAGAGGCCAATCTGCTCAGTAGTTCTGGAGCCACAATGATATTAGGCAAAAAAAATAATGGTATCCACTTAAGGCTGGATTAAATTTAAGCATATATTTTTAGAGATCATCATCAGCATTGCCGGGAAGCCAGCAAGTGCAAAAATACTGTCTGTAAGATCTGATGGATTTACATTACAAACTTCCATTTCATCCCTTCTTTCTCCACAGAGTAGATAAAAGAAAGTATGTCAAGAGTGAAGAATGAGGGATAGTGTCATTTGTGTCTCTCTGTGTCCTGGGGATCCAGTGCTGAAAGGTCACTATGGAGTGACACAGCAATCAGAGGGAAAGAACACTGCTCTGAAGATGAGGCTTCCATGAAAGTGCTCTGAAGTGACACTTTGATACTGCTGGAGCAAAAGCAGGTATTTAACCCTTAGCACGAAGGACTGTTGATTTCTTTTACCCAGTTTTGACTAAAATGCATTTCAGCTTATCTGATTGCACTTCATCACCAGCAGTGACTTTATCTTTCAGTACATATTCAAATGGCTCCTCGCAGAACTGAAGTTCACATGCACTGAATGGATTTCTTGACATCTTGATATTGCCAATTCATTAGGGGAAAATTCAACAACCATCCCCTGCAACAATGCAGGTCAGCAAAGCATAACCCAGTTAAATTATGAACTCGTGAGCAGGGAACGAGCTTTCAACTTTTCTCCCAGCTCAAACTATCCTCACTTCAATCTTTACACAGGAAACGCAGACAGAAAATTTGATAGAGCAGGTTCTGACGACACTAACACCATAACGAGAGATTGTGGAGGCTTCATCTCACTTGTCAGGGCAATCCAAGCTGCCAGAAAATCCACTGTGAACCTCACTTGGCTGTGGTTACCTGAATGGGCACATTCACCCTCCTCATTCATGGGAGCTCCCATCCACCACCCCGCTGCCCACCCTCCCACTCCCAGTAACATTTCCCTTAGCAACAAAATAATGGAAAATTTAGTGTGCCTTTATGATTAATTTATACAATGGAAGATTGTCCCACTTCACATCTCAGAAGCCAAGCCAAGCCAAGAAGATTTTGCAATGCATCAGTTTATCAAAACACAAAACTTGAAGAGCCAAGTAGGGGGAATATATTTTTAGATTAAAGGTTTTGTCCCAGTTACAATAGCATAATGAAGGATAAATTCAGCACAGCTCACCAAGTACCTGATCTCAACCCCAAATCAAATAAAGACTAACACTCAGAATAGCTTCTCAAAAGAAGAGGGGCTAGATGGCACACAGCTACTTCCACCTGTTCATTTTATTTCCAGCCTATTTGTAATATTTAGAGATACTAGATAGATAACAGTATTAGCTAAAAAATGATAAGGCAGACAAAGAAAGTAACCTTAAAAAAAAAAAAAAGCCAACCAAAAAAACTCCAGAAGAGCACTCAGGTACTGAGTAAAGGAACTGGAAATAAATTATTATAAATTATTTTTTTTCCTAGAGGCAAGTTTCTATGCATCAGGTGAACAGGAGACACAGGGTTGTTTGTTTTTCTTTCTTTAAAAACAAATTGCAAAAGAAGCAATGGATTTATCTTATGGCTATGAAGAAATTCCTGAAAATGTAAGAATTACAAGAATATGAGAATAAATGCCTTTCCTGAAAGGACAGCAAGTTATGGGGAAACAGGAATAAGCCACCAGAAAAACTGATGCCAGAAAATCCTGCCATGAGTGGAACTGCCACAGGATGTGCTGGCAGCTCGTAGTGCTGAACTCTGCTCACTTCAGCAGTAAAAGCAGGAAAGCTGTGCTCATTCAGCCACACATTTCGTTTAAGATACTAGATTTCAGAATTGATACTGGAGTGAAGAGACCCCTCTGAAAAATGTTCCTAGACGGAACAGCGAATTTAAATATTTTCACATCTCTGCAGCCCTTTGGCACAGACAGCAGTTGCCCAGTTGCAAACCAGCTTTCCAATTCTTAGCTCGTGTCGCTACAGCTGAAACATCCATTGGAAATCTTCCCCTCAGAGCTCAATGCCAAAATGAACATTAGAGTGAACACTGAAACAAATATTAGACTAAAGCAGCACAGAAAGCATCATAATGTAAATTGAAATTAAGTTACCTCAGCCATCTGATGCCAAATTAAACGAAGTTATTGATTGCAGAAGTTGTCTGAACTTGGTCAGCCAGGACAGAAAATCCTGAATGGGCCAAACTGTTTAGCAGAGATGGTTTGTTACAGAAGGTCAGGAAGGAAACCGTTATTCATGTTTTAGCTCCTTCAGACAGTTTTAAGGAAAGTGTATTTGTACAGTAATTTAGTGCTTACTGTCAAAATTCATAGTGATAAGTAGATACTCTGGAGCACAGAAATCATCTGGCTCTCCCAGGTAGCTTGGGATCTTTGTTCCGTGCTCTTTGACTTAGATGTTTCCCGCTGTGTATATATGATGAGAATACCCATACATGGGCAGTAAATCCTCACTGGATTAAATCTGGGACCTAATTATGACAATAACTCTTTCTGAGCTTACTTATTTTGGTATTCACAACATCTGATCTCCATAATGCAACTACATAAGTTTAACTCCACAAATGCAATATTCTATCAATCGCTACTGAACTTTACAAAGGCCTGGTGCCAAACAAGGAAAAGACAGACTGAGAGACTGAGAGAGGAGAGAGCAAAGAGAGACCAATCCATGGTCACTTTTCCTTAACAAAAATCTTACATGGCCAACAGTTGTGATTATTTCAACTTGTCAGGACCACAGCACAAGAGTTTCCAAAGGTATTTTACATCTGTATTTCCACTCCAGATATGAGGCAGAAGTGTGCATGCACAGAAGGTGATGCTCCATGTATGACTTACTGCAAAAGCTGCCTGAACTCATCGGCGCTTTGGACATGGGCCAGCTCAGCCTCAGGTTTCATTTGGCTGAGAAAAGTAAAGATCACTTCAGCTTTTTTCTGAGGAGTTCCCATGGTCCTGTCTCACAGCTCTATTGAATTTTTTATTTTGGTTTTTGGACAAGCTGCAGAAATGGATTTTTCTAAGCGTCAGCATCCAAAAATGTGCGAAAGTTATACTCAGAAAAATGGTCAAATGGGTGACTTTGCATGGGAATAGTGCAACCCAAGAGGTAGACAAATGAGTCCTCTAGGCTATTTGATATTCCTGACCATTAGTTATAAGTACCATTGGCAGTGCCTTAACTGAAATCTTAATTTCTCATCTTACATCACACATTCATGTTTTGCATTCATCACCCACTTAAAGGAATGATCACCTGGCACAATTATTTGCCCTTTCAGGGTCTGATAAAAATCCTTTAAATTACTGTCATACATATCTGATGAAAATATAGTGAAACAACATTTAGAGGTATAAATTTGATTCATCAGTGCTTTCCTTGAAAACAAACAAAGGCTAATTCCTATCTTAGATTACAAACTTTGTAGTAACAACACATGCAGACACAGGAAAGTATTTTCCAATGCCAAGTGAGTACACAAGTTCAGATTCACTAGTTTAAACTGGTGTTTAAGTTTTGAATATCCCCAAGAAGGCTTTCACACTTTGAAAACATTTTAAAAGAGGAGAACATCATTCCTTCTTAATTAAGATCAGGACATACTTCAACTACAGGCTGCTGTTTCAGTGACACCTGAAACTGAAACACCTTAAAAACATGATTGGAGCAAAGATTATCCATCTAAAAATTGGCTATTTCAGTTGCTGCATTTGGTATTTCAAAAACATTTCCTGTTTTTGAAGCTTGGGAGAAGCAAAAACTCAAGCAGAGTCAGAATAGGGAACTCTGACAAGTAGCCCATGTGAAAGCAGGAAAACATCATGTTTTAGACTTATAGCTGGATATAAAATGATTTGATACGTTATTTTAAAATTCAGTTGCATAAAGCTAAAGCTGTCTCCAGCACAGTTTCTCTCGTCATGTATCATAACAGGTATCCTGGAGGGTTGCAAGCAATAAATTATTATGACTACAGATATCTCATGCTGCCTACAGGCCTTTTCCTTTCTCTCTTGAACACTCTTCAGAATCAACCATCCCTGGTAAATTCTTAAAAATTTGGTTAAATAATTGCTCCATGTACTGTAACATTAAAAGTCTAAGTGTGAACATTCTCTGTTACAAATATTGCAAGGTGTTGTCAACCAGAAACAGTAAAAAAAATACTGAGCCACTAGTTTAAAAGTTTAACATTTTATTGTGTGCTGGACATTTCTGTGAGTTCTGGTTGTAAGCTGCTGTTGTATCCCCATGAGAACAATGAAAAATTTGTGCTTTTAATGAAAAATAAAAAAATATAATTTTTCTTTCAAACAGACAACTTCTCTCACAGCTTGCCCTCCTCTTCTGAGGTGAAAAGGTATGAACCACAGCAAGAATAAAAACTAGGAAGTTTTTCCTTTGGTGAAAATTTTGATGGCAATTTTTCTGTAAAAATAGAATTAAAATATTGAAATTGGTTTTGCATTGAAGCAGAGAGATGTCAGCTGGCTGCCTGAAAGACAAGTTGGGCCTGATTTTAACTTTAGGCACATCACTACTTTAATTGGCAGACCTAATTAACAGTACGACCTGCTGGGCACAATCCCAACCATGCTCCAGCTGACAGAAACAGGGATGTTTGCCTCCTGGTTACGCCTGTGCCACATTGCAGAAGCTGCCAGCTCAGCCTCTGACCTGGTTGTGTTTGTTCAACAAATAACAGAGTGTGCAAAGCTGTGAACTGGATAATTTATAATCACTGTGAGAACAACAAAAATCCAACTCAGGCCAATAAACTCACAGACAGGGTTAAAAGGCCACTGGGGGCTTCTGGGGTTTTCTCCTGCACACTCTCTGCTTAGTGCCATAAGATTCTATAAAACACGTTAATAATCATGTTGTTTTCACATGGGAGTGTGGGCTTGCAGGGAGGAAATAACTCCACGCCATCTGCACTGCTCAGTTCGATGCTTCCAGGTGTTTCTGCTGGCATTGTAACTTGTCAATAAAGGATGCTGAGGATAGAACCATCACGTGTCCCTGTCAAAGTGACAACTCAGGACAGCCTGCAGGCTGAGAGCAGCTCCTCAGGGGCAGCTCATAAATCGTGGGGATACAACCCCTCACATCTGATAACCCACCACAGCTGAGGCCGTTCCTGCTGAGGCTCTGGCAGTGCAGACATGTTGCCACCACAGCAGCCTTTCCAAGCAGTTCCATCAGCATGTCAGAGAGGACATGGGAATAAGGTATTCAACAATAAGGTATTCAACTTGTGTAGTTGTGTATCTACACAAGCATCGCTGTCTTTAACAGGAAGGCAGATGAAGTCCCAAGTAAACTTTAGCCTCAAATCCCTGAGCACACAGTCACAGCTATGGCTGGCAATAAAAGCTGTAAAGCACTCACAACAGCCAGGGGATCTGCAGCTGTACCCGGGGCTGCTTGCCTGGGGAACACCAGGGATTCATTCCTGCAGCTCTCTTGAAAGGAAGCGACGGGCAGCAGGTAAGCAAACATTTCCCATTTTATCCCTACAGTAAAAAGAGCCTCTCCCAATTAAATTTTCTCATTTCAGCCATTAGCAGTTAAATCCCAGACTATATGCCACTGTAGATGTGCTGGGGCAAAGGTGAGAACATGAAATGCATTTCCAGTTTATTGCCATTGCAATTTCTCCTCTTGACAGTTTTACAGCCGCAAATAGAAACACTGTGACTCAAGAGCTGTGAGCTCATACAACCGACACCAGAGAACTGCAACTGGAAGGCTGCTTTGCCTGCAAAAGGATGGTATTCTTTAACTACATATAAAAAATATAGCCAGGCAAACAGAAGGAAGCAAACCCAAAGAGCCACTGCAAACGTAACACAATAATTAACAACTTCCTATTCGAGAACTTATTCTCTCTTCAAGGAACAAAATCAGTAGGATCTGTCTCCTTGGTACAGAGGATTCTAGAAATGTAGATCAATTAAATGCAGCATGGACAGAAATGCTTGCGATGCATTTTTAAGGCTGTATTTGATCAATAAACATCTAAAGGGCTCAGAGGAGCCTCCACAGCTCTGGCAGAGCTGGACGTTCCCACCAAGAACACATTAGCTAATGCCTTACAGACTCTGCTGTTCCGAGTGATGCTCAGGGCAACAAATGCCATCTCTGTTCTCATTAAGGAACAAAAACCTACAGAAGCCCTGAGCTGCTTAGTCCTACCCAAGGAACAATCTCAAGCTCTGCACATAGCACAGCACACGTGGACCAACTGATCCCTTAAATGCATGAAATTTAGTGAAAAACACAAGTACACTTTTTGACAAGCTTGTAAGATCACGACTGCTTTCAGTAGTGAACTGCATTGAAGGAGGGACAATATTTAGCCATTTCGAAAATTATTGAGAAGTACTTCAATAACGAGATCTTCCTTTTTAACAGGCCTGGTTGCAAACTGACATATTTAATTAATAACGTTCTGCTGCGGTTCAAATGGTGTTTCAGCAGCTTCCTGAGAAATATATCTGTGAATCTCAGAAATAAGACCCTAGTGACAAGAGATGGATATTACCAAGTCTTTACAGATTTTTTTTTTTTAAGATCTTTTTAGAAGCAAAGATTGATTTCTTAGATAACTTTGCCTTCACTACTGATGGCAACAAGCCTTCATGAATAAGCTGCTGTGAACCCCCCATGGGGATTCACCTGAGGGAGTAGGTATACTGTCAACGTCAGACTAACACAAAAGTCTCAGTTCCATTTTGATTTGCAGCATTTCCCAGCTGATGATCTCAAACATTTCTGAAGCTAATTGAACAAGATAGGTCCAAGCCTATTGCCCATGCAGTGAAGTTGCTTGTTCTAATTAACAGAAAACAAAGGCAGATGCTTTCCTTGGACGTTAATTTTTGAAACAGTACCAGCTTCACCTCTCAAAGAGGAAACCAGAAAGGGGCTGGGTATGTTTTCAAGGCTTCCCAGACACAGATGTGAGCACACTCACCTCTGCATGTACAGCAATATTCCAAGGCTTATCTAACCCTCACACCCAACCAGGAAATAAAGGCAGGAATACCATTTATTTTATACATATTTCTATCCATATTTCTCCCCCCCCCCACGCTTTTTCTGGTCACATTAGCAAGTGGACTGAAGCAGCTGATTTTCCACTTCTTAAAAGAAAGCAAGATAAAAAAACCACAAAAAAAAATCCACAACAGTTTGGTTTTTAATTTGTTTTCAGAAATCTGTGCATCTAAAATTTTATGTTTGTCTTCTTCCTGCTTTCTCTTTCCAGTTCAACTCAATAACATTAAGTATTAAACACAATGCTCTTAAAGACCAAGATATTCCCAATGCATCTCAAGATGTTAATACTAATTAAAGTTGATCGAAAGACTTTCTTTGAGACGCAGCAAAACCAGACTGAACTGTGACAAGATGCTACTTTATGATTTCATTCTATTTAGATCACAAGGGCCACCTGTGTGGCATTATTCAGTCATTAAGCATTGCTTCATTGCTGGTATTTTTTGCCCCACCTTAAAATTAGAATCAAACACTATACAAAAATAATTAAAAGGGACTAAACCTATTGTCTTCAATTAAGCAAAAGTAGTTTTAAAAATGAGATTGGAAATACAGGTTATACAAACCCTCTTCAGAGATAAAACAGTTAATATTTACTTTAACTCACGGCAGCAGTTATCAACCAGACATTCTTTGCAAGTCCTTCTCAGTCTATAGACTATGACTAAAATTATTAGATAGTTCATTTTCAAAAAGCTGTGCAGAAGTAGCAAGCCTTACCACACATAAAGAAAGTTGTTTGTTGTCTCCCCGAGGATGAGAATGAAAAAAAAGAAAAGATAAAAGTACAGGAATAGTTTTGGAAAGAGATAAAGATGAAAAGAGACAAATTAGCTGTAATAAGGTGAACAGAACAAGCACTGAAGAGCAAAATAGAAATTATATATTTGTTTGGAAGCAGAAGCAGTTTGAGGAAGAAGAGATGAGTCACGCTCAAAAGAGCCATAGAAACACAGACTCCACGGGACCAGATGCACTAAATACCATGGAATCAAGTGAATCAGGGAGGGAAGGAAAACTTCATCAAGTCTAGTTCAAGATGGAAGGGCAAATTTTACATGGAAGAGAGAAAGAATTTGGTCAATGAATTCATGAGGGGGAGAGGAAGAAGAAACAGTTCTGTATGCTGAAGAACAGAAAATTTGTGTCGGTTTTGGAGACAAATTTAGGAGGAAACGCTCCAGAATGAGCGCCTCCTCCAAAGGGAAATGCCCCCCCCCCTTTCCTCCGCCAATGAAATAAATTTCTAACAACAGGTGAAAAGTGGAAAAAAACACGAACTGTTTATTAACACAAAATAAAACAGAGCAGAACAGGAAAAACTCAAAATGCTACAAATGCCCGGGGAAGCAAAAAAAAAACAGACAAAAAACCACATGGGCCGGCAACCGGTCCCCCCAGTCTCTGGGAAGCTGAAGGGGAAGGGAATCCACGCGGCGACCTGGAGCAGGGCAGATGGAAGAGAAACCTTTTGATATCCGGCGCTGGTCCTCCTCCTCACAACAGGTGAAGCTGGCGGACCTCTGCGTCCCCTCGCTCAACAGCTTGGCCCTCCCCGGGGCTCGGACCAGCCGGGGCCACCCCGCGGGCTCCAGGGACCGGAGGGAAGGGAAGGAAAGGCAAGGAGGCCAGGGGGAGGGAAGGAAAAAAAAAGAAACCCAACAAAACCTTTTTCCCAGCTAGTGGGAACAACAACAAAGGGAAAAAAAACCACCAAGAAGCAGGGCAGCTCTCTCCCGAGCCCGGCCGAGAGCCTTGGAGCCAGAGCCGTTGGACCCAGCCGTTGAACTGACCCGCACTCGGGTCCTGCCGCTCTGGCCCCGCCCCCAGATCCATCTTAGAGATAGCGTGTCCTTGGGCATTAAGCAGAGGGTTAAGGAATACAGAAGACGCATAACATCACCCCAGGACAATCTGGCAGAAAAAAATGAAAAATTGTTTTTGAAGAATATGAGTCTGAAAGCAGCTGACACCCTGCGGTTCAATCCTTCTGCAGGTGCCACCAGACAAAATCCCAAGGAGCACAGCTGTAGGTACCAGTTACTTGTATTGACCCAGAAGCTTATTTGTACCATCTGCTACAGAAATATCAGTCAAGGGGAGCAAGGTGTGTCCACACAGAGAGATCACTTAGATCAGGAAAGAAACATCAGCAGGGGAAAATAAATCTGTAAAAAAAGGAATAGTTTATGCTGTCAAAAGGAGTAAAGCTTTTGAGGAGGACCATCAGCTTGCCCAGGAGCAGCCAGCCTGAGTTTTAGTGAACACCCTGAACAACCCTGCAGTCAGGTTGCCCCCGTTTTCACACTTCAGTGTCTGATGAGTGGCCTGATTTTCAAGCTAACAGCAGTTTTTCAGGGCTTTCAGTAGCACAAATAGTTGGTGAAAAGTACAAGCAGTATACATCCCCTAAATAAACTGTCCATCCAACAGAACAACCTCTACAATGGCTGAAATCAGGGCAGCTCCTTCAAAAATTCCCAGCAGGAATGGTAGGATTCAGTTGTCTATCTCTAATTTGCTGTCACCCAGGAAATGTAATTTGCACAGGCTTGGTCAGAGCAGGAGCTCCAGTTTGGAAGCCCCTGGGCAAGGCTGATCTCACGCAATACTACACATCTGTCCTGAGATGGGGCAAACCAGGCCTGGGAAATGCCAGCTTAGAATGCCTGGAGAAATGAGGGCAGAGAGAGTCCAGACAGCAGCAAGGAGACAGAAGAGAAGGAAATAGCTGGAAGGATAACTTTTTAAAGAAGGGAGTCTTCACTCTAAGGAAAGATTTTGGGATTTCAAGGTGTTTTCTTAAGTCATATATTACATTCTCATACAGGTTTGGGAGAGGGGGAGTAAAAATTAAAAGGACAATCAGTTCCCCAAAAAGGACCAAAAGTAACAGGGTATTTTAGTATAGGAAGAAACATGTCCTGTGTTCACCGTAAATAACAGCAGGAGAGATATTTCTTGAAACAGCCCCTAGAGTACATATACTTAAACCCACTTAAGGTAACTTCTCACTTCAAAACAAAACCTAAAAAGGCTATATTGATAAATTATTATTATTGTATTATTAACAAATATAACCATGTTACTATCAAGCCTAAACGTTTAGAAGATATTACTGGAGCTAGCACATTCTTGTCACCCAGATGAATAATGGTATGAGCATTGAGTCACTCTCATACCTTTTGAGGATTAAGAATGAAAATTTGTTTTTTTGTCCAACCAGGCAGAATGGGCTGCTTCAGAGAGAAAACGATGCGTGGCACTCAAGTCTAAATCTCAGATCTTAAGAAAGAAGGACAGTAATATTTGCCAGAATATTTACCAAGATTGTCAGAAGCAGGATTAGGCAGCACTGCAAAAATAACAAGAGACTGTACTGTCTTCAAATTTAAGAAACATTAACTCTGCCCTTTGAAACTATTTCTCATAGGACATTGAAGCTACCGTGTAATTTTAAAATAACCATAGAAATCACAGTCAATCATTTTCCTTTTTGATAACTGTATAGTGCAGTTGGAAAAAAAAAAGAGCCATGTACTACATGGCAGCCTGACATCAGTCTGTTCAGTATCACAGTAAGTCCAGATCAATAGTTCTCTGTTTCTGAAAAGTTTACAGCATTCTTTAAAAACCATGGGAAAAAGCTCACCCAGTTTTCAAGCTGATCAAGGCATCTTCGACTCCTTTCTGGTTAAACTTGGTCATGTAAAGGTGCATATCAGGGTAGTTGTTCCGGATATTCCTCTCAGTGCTTCCATTTGGGACCGTTCCAAACCGAAAAGGAGGTGAATAATCATGTGGCCTTTGAAACTAGCGAGAAAGGGGAAAAGCAAAATGTTTCAGGCATTCAAAATGTGAAGAAGGGCAATTTCAGGTTGAAAAAGACAGAAGTTGTGTAAGTTGCCTCAAGTTTCTTCTAGGCAAATGCTATGGGTTAATTCAAGTCTATCATACCAGAAACTGTCTTCACACTGACGAATGTAATCTACATCCAAATAAAACCAGCTCCATTTTGCCACTCAAATGTGACTCTCTCCCATGCTTTGCACTATGGCAGGACAGCAGAAACTGGAGCAGATCCTCATCTGCCAGCATCTCTCTAGGGACCCCAAACACACTGGTGAACTGCAAGCAAAGGAAAAAAGTATTTTGTTGATAGTCACTTCACACTTCTGTCTCGGGACATTGTGATTCTCCATCAGGAAGATTGGAAAATGATCATCCACAGTACTCGACAGGGAGCCCAATGCCCCAGTCCTGGTGGGTGCCAGGGATGGCAGGAAGCTGTGCCAGGAGGAGACAGGGTGAGGGAGTTTCCTTCCATCACCATGACTGGAGGGGAATAAAAGCTCTTGCAGCTTCCACAAGGGCTCAGCAACTACACAGCTTGACATGAGTAGGGCTTCTGGAGCTCTCACACCTGTAATCCTAGTCCCTGTTCATCCCTACCATTTAAAACTACAAACCATTTGCTTGAGGGCATATAGGTTTATTCCACAGTTTTACCCTCTCTGTCACTATTGCATCAGCACAGATGAACCAGCCAGGGAGTATCTGCAAAGGAATAGCAATAGCTCAGGACACATTCGGGTTTCAGACTTGGCAACCCTTCAAATAATCTCACATAAACTCTTTGCCAACAGACCTGAGGATTTTATATGCACCTTTTCAGTATCTTCCTTTAAAACCCAAGGGACACTTTAGGATTAAAATGTCTCTTTAAGAAACAAATGAAAAAGGTCACTCAGATTAGAGGAACTATTGGCTAATGAGGAATTGAATTGAGAATTGATAAAAGCAGTCACCCATAAATTCCACAGCAAAATGCACTCTGTTTTTACTGTTGAAGTTAGAAGAGCAATCTATATATCCTGTGCTGCAAGAGATGCCTAATATTTATACAGCTGCTGATTCCTTTGGGGGTCCATATGAATTATTTCTCTTTTTAACATTTGGTCTCAGGGCATCAAGAATTCCCAAGATCTGGTGCCAATTTGCAAAGAGAATACAAATGGATTTATACAAAAAACTGGGAGTATTTTCAATTCCATCAAACCTTGACTGTGAAATTATTGCTGCAACACCATTTTCTCGTTACAGAACTACAATTAAATGCTCCATTTTAATTAAGCATATTTTGACAAAGCATAAAGGAATGAACTCTATTTTTCTCTATTTGTTTAGCTAACAGATGTCTTACTTTCCTCATTTTCCCTTTTCACAGCTTTACTGTTTAAATTATAACCTTGCTACTACTTTTACATATAGTAATTGACCCATGCACCAAAATTACACTGTACACTACTCATGGTTCTTAGTCTATATTTGCTATCTCCCGTTCTGAGTTTTTTATGCAGCACTGAAACCCTGCTTTTAAATATACGTCCAGAGATTCTACTGATATAAATGTAGCTTGCTATCAACTTTATTTAAGTCTACAAATAATGTATCTCTGATGTATTGAGATGGCTTCCAGTATCTCCTAAATTTGCCAGTCAGTAGAACTGGGAAAAGTAATTAAAGAAACAATGTCAATTTCAGGACCTGTAAGACTTGCTGCTCCTTATATCACTGGAATTAATTTTTTGGAAATTCAGCTGTGGTAAGAATTCTGCAAGCTCAGTTCCCAGTATGGCAGGGGAACTGGGGGAACAGGGACATTTTGGTGGAGTATTCTGGTAATTTTAAAATGGAATTTGGTTTTAAATAGTCTCACTTTTCAAGAATGTTCATATGAATCTAGATGTTGGGAGGCATTTCCTCTCACAGGAATAGCTGAAAGAATTAACACATCTGTTCAAATTTAACATTCATGGAAGACAAAAATATTTCTGCAGAAGAGAGGGATGAATAAAAAGCCCAAGTTCATTCAAAAGTCACAGAGTTAAAAAGCAGATGAATAGTTCCAAACCCCATCTACAGACTGGAATTTCTTGGCACCAACCAATGAATTTTAACACTCACAAGGAGATTATTTTTTGAAACCATCATCTGCTACTACTGCCTGCTCACAGACTACTTGTAAAAAAGACAGAAAGAGGTTTAAATCTTTTTACCAACACTGCACTCATATCAGAGGTGAATAAAGTTTTTGTCAATAATACTAAACGTATATTCCGTGAACTGCCATGTCCTGGAGAAGCACACAGGACTGTCACTGTCTGTGACTACAGCAAAGATCTGTGGCAGACAAGAGACAAAAAAAAAAAAGATCAAGGCTCTACATGCATGCATTTTCCCTGAAGTCCGATGATGAGAAACAAAATATATCATGTTTGCTGGGAAATCATTTTCTTCCCAGACATTTCATGAAGTGCTAATCTTTTAAATCATGGACGAAATTCTTGAACTGAATGCACAAGCCCCTTGTTTGAGTCCTAGCTGTAGAGACATCTACTGTTATCCTGAAGAGTAACCAATTCGTTCTTGTCTCCCCCTGCTCTGCCACCTGACAGAACTGTAGCACACGGCAACAGAACTCCAGTCATCTGCTTTTATGTTATTTTTTCTATATGCCTCAATAAAACTGGCAATTTCATTAAGTCAGCAAAGTGCTCTCTCAGAAATATTAAATACTGACTTAATTTAAAGATTTACTTGCTTGCCTGAAAAGGCTGATGTTGAGAGCAGCTGTTTTGTTATTGTTCTGGAGTTTCTTAAGGAACTGTGGAAAACATTACTAAAATAGTAGAAAATAGTAAATAATCTCCTGCTGATAGCAGCAGGAATTAAAACTCATTTGGAGTGACAGAAGAACACCTATATTTAAACCCTTTCCTCTCCTCTTTTACCAGATGGGAACCTGACATTCTGACTTCTGATCCTACAGAGATACAGCTCTCAGTCATCCCAAGACTGTTGTTATAATCATCAGTTACTGCAATGCAGCGATAGCTGTGCCTGCCCACCCTCAGGAAGCACGTTAAGGGTTTGATATTGGACAGTGGTGAGAGAGGCTGGGGTCAGAGGCTCTCTCTCCCTGCCCACCAGCCATGCTGCCTTTGGCTCTCCTCTGCTCTGCTGTCACACAAATGCATCTCAGTGACCGCACAACTTATGCCATCCTAGGGCAGAGGAACAGAAAGCCAAGGCTACAAGAATACTGTGAATCTTGCGAAAATAAGGAACCTGTAAGTGGCATCACTAAGGTTTCCTGTTAAGGTTGCTGAGAAGCTCCTGGACCACGTGTACGTGAGGTAATCCTTAAGTGTGGCAGAATCCCAGCACATCAACACTTTGCAAGACAATTCTGTGCACTGCTACCTACCCTCCTTTAGCAATTTTTTCCCTCTTTCATTGCATGAAATAGGCACAAATGGTCTCAAAAGTAACAAAAGTCACAAATGTCAGCTTTGCTGGATACTTTGGACTCATTTTCTGTACCTTTTGATGAAGACAAAGCTTTTAAACATCTATTACATACACAAGAATGTCAAAATATAATTTTCCTCCCATTTGCTGAATCATTTGAGTTTATGAACACCCACCCCTCCTAACTCCAGTACGTGCTGTGCCATATATTTCTGGGTGACACTCTGATGACATGGCATTCAGAAATTCATTAGCAACATTTCAAACGACGAGAAAAATATAAAGAGGTCTTAAAGCACCGAGGGATAAATAACACAGTATCATCACATGTCAGCAAACCTGGTGAACCAGCTGATGGAGTGCAACACATTTCCTGAATGGGACAACATTGAATGCTGAGGGTCAGGGATGGCTGCTCAGAGAGAGGGGTCTTTTCCTGATTTTTCTCTGTAGTCCATCACATGGGAAACCCCAGTATCTCTAACTGGGAATACTTTATTGCATTGGCAGTACAGCATTGACGGAAGAGCTTGACTCTTCAGGTGTGGCAGTGGGAAAAGTGGGAGAGAAGAAGAAGAACAAACTGATTTACCAGCCCAGAACTGGGTTTTGGCAAACTGGTATTAATTACTCAAAATTGATTATACCCACATTTCTGGCCTTTGCCTACAACTGCTTTGCTTCCTGCAAGGGTCAGAGTTCTCTACTGAACAGTAGAATCCTGCAAATTCCTGATCTGTTCTCCTATTAACAGCATTGCAGCAACATGGCAAAGAGAGGAGCAAAATAATTGAACATCAATCAGATTACATTCCCATAAATTATCCCCAACTATTTGATTTTTTAAAATCCAAGAAACCTCAGGATTGTGGAGGAGGCAAAACCTATGTATGACAAGAAGAACATTCTGAAATAGTTCATTGCTTTTCTGGACTTCTAACTTGTTTAATTTAATCAGAAAAGGCATGGCTCCCCTGACTTATCTCTATGTGCTTCAGGCAAAGTTTGAAGAACTGAAAAATAGAAACAAAGGTGGCAGATCAAATAAATGATCAGCAGACCACACCAGAACAGATGGTATTTTCTGATTCAAGTATTTTTATTTTGCTTTTTATGGAAATAAAACCCTACTTAGCAGTCAGAATAGAAAAATGACAAAACTAAGGAAGTTATTAGCCAAAAGCTACAGAACAAGTGCTAACATTTCCCAGCCCCATGTCAAAAAGCCAGCAAGGAGGGGAAGGTGAGAGTGCACTGTTAGACCTGAGCCCCGCTGCTGTGCCAGGTGCAAGGTAAATCCTGCCAAAACCCAGAGGCCCAGGAAAACACTCTGTTCTTTCTAACAGGAGAAAGACATTTCTCAAATCTCCTTTTATTTATCCCCAAGAGAGAATGCCATTTATCTTTCTCTCCTAAGAATATTATCTTAAAATAGAGGTATATTTAACAGTCTTCATACTCTTTCAAAGGTTGTGGGGCAACACAAATAAATGAAAACAAAACTATTGTCATTTTTTGTTTCTTTTTATCTTTCCTCTAGCCATGCTTGCTTTGATATACCAGGCAATCAATCAAAGGCTGGTCATAAAAAGCAGTTAAAAAAAAAGACAAGGCTGAGATGTTGCCTTTTTGGTTTGTTTGGGTTTTTTTTGAATACCGATTTCCTTTATTTTCTGCCCTTGGAGAAAAACCCCTTGTGAAGTTGTCCCCTGGGCTATACTGTATTTAAATATTTCTTCTTAATGTCAATATTTAGTTTCATTTTCAAACAACTGGGCACAGACTTGACAAAAGCATACCCTTCAAGTATCTTGTGCATATCCATCAAAATAATTTTGTAAATGGACTTTTTTTCTATTAATATATTACTAATATCCAACGCAATTTTTCAAGCTTTTTATATTGGTAAGGTATTCTTTTTAGCCATACAGTAATTGATTTCTATCACAAATTAAAGGTAATTTTCAGTTGATGCAGCCACTTTGGAATAGGCAACTTGGAGATTTTGAAAACAGACTGATATTTTATGCTTTGGGTCTTAGGTTTGTTAGTAAAGGTTTGCACTTGCACTCAGAAGGAAATCATCCCATTTTAGTTCATTGTCTTGCTCAGTTTTTCTCATGAAATACTAATTTGTAGAAGGATTATGGAGAATGGACACTGACCTCTTTTGAGCTGAAGACCTACCTTTTTATCACTCAGTCCAGTCACTTGGTCAACAAATTCCTCTTGAATCATAAAGGCAGCTAAGTTGGCAGTATAACTGGCCAGGAAAATAACAGCAAAGAAAGCCCAGACCGACACCATGATTTTACTCGTTGTCCCCTTGGGGTTTTGCACAGGCACAGAGTTGTTGAAGACCAAGCCCCACAGTAACCACACTGCCTTTCCAATGGTAAAGGATGGTCCATGGGGATCTGCAATTGCAAAGAGCAGTTAAGTTTAGTTGCAGTTAAATTAAACCTTGCCAGCATACCCTGCAGGGACAACCCATTTGTCCGAGAGACATGGTTACAAAATATTTCAGTACATATTCACTGTACTCCCAACATAATCACAAGATTTACCATAGGTACCCTCCATTGCAATGACAATTTCCACATTTTTAAAACATAATTCAACATTTGTCTACATGGCATATAGTTCAAAATTTTTAAAATGAAAATGGAAAGCAGAGGTTTGGAGGACAAGCAGACTGGTATGTCTCTTGCAGGAAGAAATGTGCCACAGTACTGCCCTGTCAGTCTGACACATGAAATGGAAAACTGGAGGTTTAAGTCTTAATGACTCAATTCTAGTACTTTTCTTACCCAAATTATTTTTATCATCTCCAGTCTTCCAACATTATGCTTTTTGAACATTATGTAAGCGTATTTAAGATCAAAGTGTGTGAATATGTCACCTACTTTTAAGCACCTTTGTACTCAGAGCATGAATCAGAAAGACAGCACAAAGGAGCTACCTGTATAGACACGGAATTTAGAGCAAGCCAGGCTCTGGCTGCCTCACATGTTCAGAGTCAGTTTTGTGGCTCCAAATGTGTTGACATTACAGGTAAAATTCTGTCCCAGCTAATCCATTCTGTAATTTTTGTTATTTCTATTTTTGGTCATCTTTTAATTCATCCCAAAGCTGGAAGTGGCCAGCACACTGCCCCCAGGCTCACACAGGGCAGAACTGGATTAGCAATGTCATTATCCACTCCAAAGGCCTCATTTGTAGAGCCCTGTGAGAATCAAGGGCAGTTTATTCTTACCCAGCTCTAGGTAAGTACAATGCAATCACACATTGCTCATCATCCAGACTCCCTGTACCCTCAGTGGAAAGAAACAGGCCTCCCCTGACTGTGACTCATTTGGCCTACTTATAATTATCCCTTTTTCAGTTAAATTGCAATTTAGTCAATAAGCTCTGATGCAGAAATCTGTAACTTTACCTCCTTCCCTGCCCTGTCCCTTTATCCAAGGGGATGCACATTACAAATATAGATTTAGCTATTAATTTAACTATAATTTATTTTCATAATAATTCAATGATTCTTAAAATAATAAAACCCTAAGTGGGTATACTCAGTGCATGTTCTCATTTCAGCAGAAATGCTCTCTAAAAAATATTTCACAGTGCAGTCAAGCTCTACATCTTAGATTATGCTCCTATTCTGCAGCAGCACTAGGAAAATAGAGTGCAGTAAAATAAACACAATGGAGCTGACTTTTGGTTTATGAAACTACCTTATAGACACATTTAGAACTGAGCTGATACAGGCATAATGTGTCTTTTTCTGAGCAACAGTGTTACAGAAATTATATGCCAAGGGAGCGATCTAAAGTTCTGTTTATGCCACTGGAGATTGTATTACCACTGAGCTTCCTGCAAAAATTGCCTCAGGAAGCAAGAAAAGACAAATAAATTTTCTTTTAAAAAAGATTCTAGATTTGAAATTAATGGCAGCTGGATTTGTGGTGAGTCTTTAGAGCTAAGTTGGGATGGTCTAGTGCCATAACACGTATTTGCAGCTGTAAGTACACTAAATAATCAATTCAGGCACGTGAGGTAGCACAGAAAAGAACAGCCAAGTCCCTGGATCCCCAGTGTCTATATTGACCTTTGATTTCCCCTCTTTTAACACAGTCTTTATTTCAGACAGAGGTTGCACATTTACCATCTTATTAAAATGATAACATCATCTGAACATTACAATAATCCACTTTTTCAGGGAACAAGCCAGCCATTATGTAGAAGAAATCATTTTCTTTTAATAGTGTCCAGAACTGTGTTCACCAAGCTGGAAGATCTCTTGTTTTAAAACAAGGCAAAAATGATTCAGAAGTTTTTAAAAAGGCTGCTCTCTCAAATGTCAGTTAAGAAATGGGAGGATGAGGGCATCGAGAGACATGGAATTCTCACTGTTGAGTCAAAGTGCAGCTTTCACTGAGAAAGAGTTAATATAGAGCTTGCCTATTTTGAAAATGAAGTTTCTATAACCGAGGATGCTACACAGAAAGGAGCGATGCCCTTCTGCCAGGGGCCTCATTTCAAGGCTAAGAGTTCATCTGACTTCTTATAGGGACTATACAAAACTATGTACAACGTAACTGCTATTTTTCAAATTGTCCACCAGACCACAGGATTTTAGGTAACTTTCTTTGAACTGGCCATGAATTCATAATAGTCAGGAATAGAACTTATTTCACTGCTTTTTTAAGCTGACGCTTTACAGCTGATGCCATGTATTAACCAAACACTGCCTGAATAAAACTCTCTTTGATACCACTTATCCTTCTTTATGTCTTTATTCCATTGAATTGGAATACAAACGTGAGCATATACACCTTCAAGAAATCATACTTTAAATGAAAAAACATAAACAGTTTCATAGCTAATTTCACTGTTTTATTCCTATGTTATGTTTATTTGAAAAGATGAAAGGCCAGGGATGGGAAATACATGATTTTTTTATAGCCATGGGGTTGTGTAAAATGCAAATCTTACCTCTCCCTTGTGCTAAGTTCCTGTTGTATCCTACAGGACTAAAGTACTCGAATATAAAGACAGCCATGGCGGACACGATGAGAAGCATCACAAACATCATCACCCAGACAGAAGCACTAAAAGGCTCTGCAGCAAAACAGACAGAAGAAACAGAAACATAGTTCATTAAACCAGTCACAGCACAAGAATTCTAATGTCCTCGCCTAGGCGAGCCCATCAGCTTCCTCCACATTACCTTTTTCCAACAAAAATGCAAGCAAACAACTAAGTAGAAATATATAATGAACTGCTGTTAGTATATATAGACAAAATCCATAAAGTCAAAAGCTGAAATGTAAGTTGCAATTAAAAACAAAAGGCTGCACACTTTTCTTTGACACTGAGTGGCACATAATTGGTTTGACTCGCTGTTTATTCAGTCCACAATCAGGTTGCTGTGTCCATTCATCCTGTGTTATACAATTTCATCAACAGAATGGTCCAACCACTATGACTGCGTTTCTGCAAAGGAAAAGCAATTAAGCATATGTTTAATACATTTGGTAATTCAGTGAAGTAGACGTCTCTCTTGTTTTCTATCCAACAAAAAGTGTTAGAGGAGGAAAGATAAATACTTGCATTCAAACTAAATGCTTTTGTTTCAGGATTCTTTTCTATGTTTACTTTCATCTACCTGCAATGAAGATGATGTTTTTATCAATTGCCAACACATCGTTTTGAATGTCTCATTCTCATCTGGGAGCAAATTACTGAAATCAAAAGGGTTTATGGAAAATTTAATGTCAGTTTGAAAGACAGAAGAACCATAATTAAGTAAAAGAAGTAGGTTGGAACATAAAACTAAACACCAGACTAAGCACCAACTTTTTGAAAGGACTGGATATCAATATCAAATATCATCTTTCTCAACCACAAATTCTCTGTCATTTCAGGAGTCCCTGTGGTAGCTGTCATGGTACAAGGATATCTCTAAGAAAGATTAGCATGGCAAAGTAATATCTCTTTATCAGGCCAACTTATTTGAGGCACTTTACATCATAACTTGTGCAAATAAAGCAAGTGTCAGTATGCTCTGAAGTGTGAGAAAACAAATCTTAGTATACGATTTCTAATTAGGACAGAATCAAGACACACCTGAAATTACAAAAAATTAGTATGTTCAAATGCTTTGCCTGTTTTTGAAAGCCCAAGAAGTTCCTCTCTGGTAGCTTTTTCATTCTTTGAATTTAAGATTAGAATCACTGAAATTTCTTCCCTCATTGCAGGAAAGGACTAAGAATGAGAGCTGGGGTGTGCTAAGCCAAACAGCCCAATCTGAGCCTTGCCCAAATTCAGATGATTCACCCAGATTAGAGTGAAATGTAATAATTTGTGCCCAAGCATAGAAAACTCATGACATCTTTTGTCTTTGCTATGGTTTCTCCAGAAATTTGGAACTAAGACCAAATAACAAATAGCCCCACTGGTGATTTTGGATGGTAACTAAAAAGGCAAAGCAGGGACATTTTAAACTGAACTGCTTTCCTTCTGCAAAGGAGCAGTATTTTTTTCAATTAATTATTGTATTTTTAAGACAGGGTAGGAAGTTCTTTCAAGTACTATAATTATTTGTTTGGGAGAGAACGGTAGGTTAGGAAAATAACAGAATTTGTAAAAGGCAGAGAAAGATCTATGTAGGTGCAGCCAGGGAAAGGACATTATGTAGCCAAATACAGTCTAAAAATATTTTCTGAATTCAGTTATTAACTGGATTAAATTGGAATCCATGTAGAAATACCATAAAAATTTGACAGCATTCTCACAGAAGAAAGCAAGGCTGATAAAACCCTTATCAAAAGCAACAGTGTAGAAACAGCAATGGTAATTTGTCAGAATCTAAGTAAGGCAGAGGGTAAAACAAGCCAATGTACAAAAGTGAGCTATAAACAAGAGTTTAAGCAGAATTCTCTTTAATAATTTAAGGGGTCTGGTAATGAGGTGGAGAATTAATAGAAGCAATAGGAAAACAAAAAGCTATTTGGAATAGCAAGCAGTAAGATTGAACAAGTACAAAATCAACTGAATAACAAAGTCGATCTTCCTGTCATATCAGAGATCCAATTACACATTCAGCTCTGTGCTTTGATTCTCAAAGGACAGAAAGGGAACTTCCCTCAGGGAAGCAGCAGGTTTTAAAGGAATTTTCAGCAAAGCTATAATATGGCAGAAAAATACTAATATATGACTTGTCAGTCTACATTTCAAATGACTGACAACGGAGAATATCAAGCAAGGAAAAAGATGTCTTTGAGTCTTACCTCCCACCACCAAAACCAATACTTAAGGAATACATTAAATAAAGAGGGGCTTAGATTTTCTATTCCATCAGAAAGAGATGCCTCCAGAAAAGAAAACTGACCCCACCTATGAACTCTCCCTCTGAAAAAATATAGAAATGGAAATTTGAGGTTTCCCTTTTTTTATTTGGTTGTTTAAATAAAGCTGAACCAAAACACCACGGAATCATTAAAAAAATTATTTTTAGATCTAGTATATATGATTTCTAGCACAATGTGAAAATGTTTTAATGTGGATAAAATTCTCATTTGAAGGAGACACATCAGAATCAGAACACGGCAGATAATGAGGAAGAGGCTGTCACAGCCCATCAGTTACTCAGATCTATTGGACACAACAACTGACTGGAAAAATCTAGTCACACAAAATCCTGTACTTGTCCACATTCATAGAAACAATTCACAAACCCAGATATTTCAGGAACTGTAATCAAGTGTTATTCTTTAAAAATAATATTGTATTTGACAGATTTTTTAAAAATCTTCTAAAGGAATTACGTAAGATGACTCTATTTTCAGACATTCACTTAATTGAAACAAAATCAGTCTGTGAATAAATTCAGTTATCTTCCTGATGGTATTGTGCAAGGCAAAACATTTTACTACTATGCACACCTCATAAAAATACACAGTCAATTCCAGCAAATTGGCAGCTTCATCTACTGAAAAAACCTGAAAAAAACAGCATACTTCTGAGAGCATAGACTTAATTTATTGGTGCAGTAAATCAGATTTCTTCAAAAGTAGAGCTGTTTAACAGAGCTTTATGAGAAAGGGTTATTTTTTTTTTCTTTTGAATTATATGCACCTCCAGCTAAACAAATAACATTAAATGCATTTTAGAAATCTGGTAACTGCGTTGCCTGTGAAAAATGCAAAAGCAGCTTCTCTTTTGATGGTGGCTGTAAACAGGTTTTTAAGAGATCAGTAAAAAATCAACTGCACTTGCACTTTAGAAAATACCCTAATACTTATTTCCAATGGTCACTTCAACATGCTGCAACTGCAATTTAAAAAATGAACTTTACAACTCAATGACTCAAAGAAATAAAAAGATAGTCTCTGAGTATTTTCATTACAAGTACAGTTTCTTGAAATTTCACTTTAAAGTCTTTCATTCACATCAAACATCAACAAAATCTGCTTAGGTATCACCACATTTGGGAAATTATTTGATTACTCGCTGTGTTATATTTACTTGCATCATCTCTGTAATGTGCTTTTATGGAACAGATATGAGAAATAAGCTCTGTGTTTAAATGCTGATTCTTGTGTAAGAAAATTCAGTTATTTGCCTGCTCGTATCTGATACTACACCACTAATCTGCTCTTCAATGTCTATGAGCAACTTCAGGGGGAGTGAAGAACTTCCACTTAGCAATTTAGAACTGGCCTCTCTGCTGACCCAATGGACTTGAACATTCTAAACTGTGCCCTAAGATATCTGGAATATACTGATTTTTTATTTTTCCACTTAATGATTTTAGTGTCACTATTCCTGTACAAGGTATCTTTAAAAATAGTGGGCCAAATACATTATGAAGAACATAGCAGCATTCTGGGCACTTTTGAACCACCTCATGGCTTGTTCTCTTTTCAGCTTCAGGTAAGTTCAGGCCAAATACTAAAGGAAACTATAAATACTAAAAGAGGAGAGGGAAATAACAAAAGGAAAAATGCACATCTGAAACAAGAAGCATGCAAGGAAAGAAGCCCAGAGTCTTCGTTTCTATATCCCACCTCCTCTCTGCCCAGCCTTTCATTTCTTTGCCGTACCTCCACTGTTCAGCTACATCATTGGAGAAAACACTCAGCTCACCAGAGCAGCAGTGTGGTGTTTAGAAGCCAGAGGTAACTGTTATCAAACTAGCTTTAAATTATATCTAAAGATAAGGAAGTTGCTCTTCAACTCTACCATGGGTTTTTCAACTATTTTGCGAATATTAAAAAGATATTAAATCAGTTATGATGGGCTAAACAAGCACAAGTTTCTAAGGAAGCAGGGTTGAGGATGTAATTTTCCTAACTGAAGAGTTTAGGGGATTCTTTTTCACACTGAAATCACTGTCATTGGTTTTCACTTTCAGCATTTGAAAACAACAGCACTATCTCCACGTGCTAATGATCATGTTAATCAGCACATCAACACAGCACAAACTTCCTAATGTAAAATTCAAAACATAACATAAATGTGTCCATGTACTACATATCTTAACAAACAATTCAATCTACCAAACTCTACAGAAATGCAGTTAGATTATCTGGAGGGGTTGGAGAATCATACCTAGAAAAGCAGATGGTGATACTGTGCCATTGCTCCGTGACACCATGACACTGATCCCAGTCTCAACGAATGGCACCGAAAAGTCAACGACTTCCGAGCGCTCCTCGTTGATGGTGAGAGAGCCCACAGCCATCACTGCCCGGTGATACACCACCTGATCCACAGGGAGAACACACCACCAATGTCACTCAGCACAGAATACCTCATTCCTCCAAAAGAGCTCAACCAGACATCACTGAGTTCTTACTTAAGAGCTCTTTTAGCTAAAAGAGAACTTACTTCACCAATCATTCCATTCCACACGTTATTGACTTTTTTGCCATGCTTCCCATTTGTCACCAAGTACAGGTCATATGTGAACTTGACAGTTTTAGACAACTTCTTCAAGATATCAATGCAGAATCCTTTGCAGCACTTCTTTACGTTAGTTCCCTCATTAGTTTTGTTGCTGTCAACAGAGAAGACACATAAATGTTCCTGGAGAAACAGAGGCAGCACAAAAGCAAGATACAGCACACTGTGAAACAACATTTTGCCACACTTGTGAGTGACTATGTTTTTCTGAAGCAAGGGAAAAATAACCCACAGGATGCTTTTATATCTACATGGTGTTTGCAGATCCTGCTAATCACAACAGAGTTGCTTGATGAGACACAGAGATAGCATTACCTCATTTGACATCTCTCTGCTCTAGGATCTGTCCTAACGCACTGCACTGCTCCATCAAGACATGCAGCCTGCTCTTACTAATCTCTCTCTTAGGACTAGATTAAACTTTTATTACTTTTACTCTCAAGACATTAGACTACATGTCATTTAGTAATTAAAGAACATGTAAGCTATAAAAAGGCACAGCAGTTCTCCGTGCTTGAAATGGATGCATCTTCTCAAAGTGCACCCTTCCCTGCACTTGGAGATGAATTTCAGGCTGCCTTTAAGTGCAAGGATTCAAGTTTTCTCTTCGTCATTTTTTCTGAAATGTTCATTTTGTGACCTCTTGAACCTTTCAGTATAAGCATCTTCAGAAGGCAAGGCAATATCTTAGAGCCTTTGGAAGAATTCAAAATTAAAATAAAACTAGTTTAGAACTTAGCTAAGTACAGTTATGCAAAAAAAAATAAATTTCTCTGGACTTCAGGAAGCATGTACACAACCACTTAGCAGTCTCTGGAAATCTTCAGAAACATGCATCATATGCCCCAACACCTGCTCAGTAAAAATCCTGTTATACTCAGTTCATAAATACACAGATCAAAGCATAGAGCAGGTGAAACACCACTGACAAGTGTGCAGTGAGAACTTTTCCTCTGATTTCTAATGACTGCTCCAAAGTTATGGAGCACTGAAAGAAGGGGACTTTTCTGTTGATGGTAAGTCACAGTTGTATTTTATGCTGGAGTAGTTTTTCTATAGCAAATTTCAGCATAAACTTACATTTTCATTAGGAGACATTTTCAAATTGTTACAGACTAATGAAGGCAGGCATATCTCAACATAACTGGAAACAATTCAAAGAGGACTCATTAAAAGAGTCCCATTTTGGAACACAATCTTCTTCCATGTGACTGAAAAGGGCTAATTCTCGTTGACTTTAAATTTACTCAAAACTTACTATCTTGTTCATAATTCAATGTGATTTACATGTGTATAACAAGAACCTTTCAACTTTTTAAAAAGGAGGACATGCAAACAGCATACCATGTGGGAAAAGGAAGGATGGCAGGAAATAATTAATGAGAAAATAGAGGACTATATTTTGCAGTCAGGAAAAAAAGGGAACGCTGTGTATTTACTCACTTAAGTTTGACAAATTTCCGGCATGGCACGGTGTTTTTTTGGCAGCTTTCCATCAGAGGATCCACATCCTCAACAATGACAAAGGGAGCCTCCTCCAGGGTGACAATGCTCAGGTGGTTGTCGTCGGGGTCGCTGTCTGCGAAGGAGCTGTACCTTGGCCACACTGAGTACTTCAGGCTCAGGGAGTTGTTCTCCCACTTCCCCACCTGAAAGGCCAAGATCCACACGCTGCTGAGAGCTGCTTGCTGGTGTTTGACAAAGGGGATCTGATATTAAACAGCCTGGGACACAAGTACAGGGAATTACATGGCCAGGACAGTTGTTTTGGGGTTTTGTTGTTAAAATTACTTTAAAATTCATTAGTAATTGCATGAAATGAGAAAATGCACAGAGGTAAAGACAAATAAGGTAACATTATTTTAACAGGTAACTGTTTTATACAGACTGGACGTCATCAGTTAACACGATCTATCACCTGGCTATAGGTGCACTGAAATTTGACATTCAGCATTTCTATTTGAGCCAGAACAGCAACCAGATACTCTATTTGTAACCAGGACCCATTTGAAGTAAAAAAAATGATTAAAAAAAACCCAAAACAACCAGCCAACCAACCCCCACCAACCCCAAACAAAAACCCTAATCCACACTCACATCTGACCAATAACCAAAATATCATAATGTCATTTCTGTATCTTCCCAAAGAGAAGACTCTTCTGTTCTTATACAGTGAAAAGCCATTGTGAAAGTCTTTACCCAGGGTTCCATCAGAGCCAGACCAAACCACATTTTTAGTAAGAATTTTTATTAGAAATAGTTCTCATTAGAAATAACTAGAAATATCCTGCTTTAGTAATGCCAACTGTTAGGTAGGTTTAAGAAAGCAAACCCCACTGCACATGAAAATTACCATCTTATTTACTATTATAAAATATCCCTTCTAAATTAACCCACATTTCCTTCCATTTCCATATCACCAGAAGGAGGTTTATGATTTAAATATTTTTGAGTCTAGTGTTTTCCTCCTCAGATTGTTTAACTACTTTCTATCCACAAATCTAATTATGTTTTACCTGATGACAGATAATACAAATGAGCTAGCAATCCACATAATTTATAACTTAATGCATTTTAATAATTGGACTGTTGCTTAAGCTAAACAAGCTAAACAAATGACAACATAATCATAAGACTTAAAATATTTCTTTTGCAAGGAAAATGGTAGGAATTAACAGTACAATAAGAGACTCAGGTCTTAAAAAAATTTGAGAATTGTCACCTACGTTCTGTCTTCTAACAACTTTAAAGTTAATCACAAAAATTCCCAAAGAACATGATTTATATCCATTTCTGTTTAGGGAAGCCTATAAGCACATGACCTTTGCAGTTTCCTTTCCATCCTGCTTATAAGTCAAGATGTTTTACTGAACTTTAATGTAGAAGGCAGAAATGGCAAATCTCTACTCACTTAAATTAAGAAATCCAAAATATCTCAAGGGAAGTAGGAATTCTCACTCAAATCAATGGGAATTGTATATATGATTACTCTTTATGTATACTTCTAGCATGAAATTTAACCAAAACACAGTGGACGAAGCCCTTAGGACAAAAGCTAGTTCAGACACAGGGAAACAACCTATTGTTTCTATAAATAAACCAGTTTAATTGTCAAGGTATGGTGCGTAGTGGTAGTGACAGCAGTGTGTGCTGGTTTATGTGAGCTTACACAGTGTCGTCACAGCCCTGAGTACAACATGGAACTGGCCATCTGGAATGAGGAGGATTCCAGCCAGCCCAAGACCTCAGACAAACAGCAAACGTGCCAAGGAATACAATGGATTTCAGAAGTGGAAATTGTGCCCGACCGTCTGTCTGTTCCAAGCATCAGAAGGAAATGTGATGGCATTTGTGTGGTCAGGACCAGAGCAGCAGCAGCCCTGCCTTCCCAAACCGCTTGGTGCAGGGTGCTGGGACGAGGCAGATCCTGATCCCGAAGCACATCCCTCTGCCAGCCACCCCTGGCATCTGTGTCCCTGTCACAGGGACGAACAAGAACCACCCCAAGGAGGTCATCTGGCCGTACCAAAACCACAGCAACTGCTTTGGTGTTGTTGACAGAAGAACCCTGATATTCTTCCTACTTCAATGGGAGCAACTCCATTTTACTGTTCTGAGGAGGATATAACCAGACACATTTTTAAACACCTGGATCGGGGGAAATGCTAATTTCTTTTGAGAGCTGCATCTATAAAACTGATGTGTTGAAGTAATAAACACAGAAGTATGCATCTGTAAACCAAACATTTTTTAAAAAGAAAATTCAAGCTGAGGGTAACACGCTAAAAACACAGACATGCTCCATTACAGAACTGTCCAAAAGTGCATGCATATACATTTACTGTACTGTATAGATACGCCACAAAATAGTCAGAGATCTATGAAAAATTTCTCATTCCTAGTTATACTGATCATAATAATATGGCCTTGATCCCAGAGAAATACAGAAGGTGGCCCTCACTTGAAAAAAGGGCAATAGAAACATTTTTGGGACAGATTGTGTCCCAAACCATAGAAATCCTCATTTATGGCCAAAAGAATGGAAATTACATTAAAAAATACAGTTTCAATAGTGAATCAAACTGTTGATTCACTATTGTAGGTGCAAAACTCATCTTCAAGTACAGACATGAAATGGTACATATAACCATTGTATTTCTTTTGAAATTGCACTTTTTTTCCTATTTTCTCCCACTTCACATGCAGTCTGGAATATTCCCTTTGGTTTAATCTTTACAGCATGCAGGAAGGAAAGGGGAAAAGAGCTGAGAGCATGAAAGAGCTTGTTTGAAGTCAGACTGAATTAGCAGTCACAGGGTGCTCATCTCATCTAATCCACCGTTGCCTAAAGCACCTTACATCTGACTCTGGCACATGTGTTTTGACCACCTCATCCAAGCCTCGTTATCTTTGGAAGATTGCAGCCAAGGAGAGTGCTAATGAAGAATTTGTTGTGTTTCTGTGTGGCAGCCAAAGGCATGCAGACACCTGCACAGTTACATATCGCTGTAACTCAGTTCCCCTCCCGCTGCATCCTAAGCAGTCTCTGAACAATGTAAGGATGATTGACACAATCCTGTTCACACACCCTCACAGAGGCCATTGAACCAGGAAAAAGAGCAAGGCCAGTTCCTGAGCAGAGCTTCCTTGTGTGCCAGTGTTGGCACAGAGAGTCTGTCACACTGGCATATCTCACCAAAAACAAACAAATACCTCGGTCCTCTCACCCTCCTCCCAGCAGATGGGAACTGTACACAGTATACGCTCATCATCCCTTTGTAAGAAAAAATGTTACATGACAACAGGGATACTAAATGCACTCCCAGGACTACCCAGCCAAACCTTTGAAAAGGGAGAGATTTTCAGGGATGTTCCTTTTACATTAAACACACATACATTGCAAAACATACTTTTTGAGCTGTCCCAGTTAAGAAAATAGTGCTGAGCAAATGCAAAATCTAACTCATCTTGCTTTATTGAAAAACTATTTACTACTATTTTTTCATTATGCTTTTCCACTTAAGAGGAAGAGCTACTATGGAAGCTTTAAATCAATAAAAAGCTAAAATAGAGTTTCTCAGGTTAGCAGTAACAGCTGCAGAACAAAGCACAAGAGCAAAATCCTTCCTCCAGACACAGCATCTGCTGTACATCTGCTGCTGCAAACCTTTGTGTCACTTAACATTTCTGAAAGTCCGTATTTCACAATGGCACTCTAAATTTAAATGACAAAATATTCCATGCCTTATTTATAAGGAGTGTTTTACAGTCCTGAATGGTTTGAAGACATCCATTTAAAGACTTTGAAGTTTTCAAAACTTGCTGCAAAATCTCATATGGGGAATGCAAATGTCCTGCTCTTCCCTCATGGCTGCTGCTGATGCCATCAGGAAGGCACCAGTCCTGTGACCAGCAGGGCTCCAAGGAAAACACAGGACCCAGAGAGAGTATAAACAAATAGAAGGAGAAGGAAAAGCTACCACTTCCTGCAGCCTCGTTTTTCAATACGGAATTATTAATTAGCACTCACCAAATCCTCAGTGGCTGGTACAGTTTTGGTTCTGGGCAATGTCCCAGATAACTGTGCAGCACCAGAGTTCAGACTCATGCCAGAGAAGCCATTTTATGAGTTGATTGTGTCATTAGAAAGGAAGAGAGCCAAACAAATTGACAACTCCTTCCACCACCTCCAAGTGGGGGAAGACTTTTTGTCACCTCTGCACTCAGTGAAGACCTTACAGCTCTCCAGAAATGCCCAGACAGACATATCTTTACCTCCAGAGAGGGAGAGCTGCCCTGAAAGTCTTCCTCTTCTCTAATATATAGGTGTAAAGAACAGGGGCAAAGCACAGCACCTCTGCTTTCCATGGGAGTTGTGATTCCCTTACATCAGCAAAGAGGTGGGATCCATCCTCCTTGGGAATACATGATTTAAGAAATGCTGCATAATAATTGCTGCAATTCAAACAACTCAGCACAGTAAAGGTCAAAGGAAAGGCCTTTAGTCTAGGCAAAAGCTCATTGATACAGAAACAATATGCAATTTTCAGCCGACAGTGTCAGGATAGGCATATTTACAGGAAGAGTAAATACACAAAACAACAAGGATGGAATTCAAGGAATGACAACCCAACAGATGTTAAAGAGCACGCTGCTGCTTCTGCTATGGGCAAAAAGAATATATCACATTACAATACAGAGCTACTGACAAAAGATACCCCAGGAAATAGATGATTAGCTCAGGCAATTTCATCTGTTCTAGTTAAAATATCTGCATTTCCTCACAAGTGTTAGGGAACGTCTATCATGAGACATGAGGATCCCTCAGCTGTCATGACCCTTGCTCAAATCAATTGAGATTTCACAAGAAATTACCCTGGAGCACCTCACTTAATTTTTTATCCTCACAGTACTCTGACAAAAAGATCTGTCAGAAATCTGTCCAAGCACTGGGTTTCTCAGCTCCTGCCCAGTGAAGTCAGCTCCACAGTCAGATCTAGGAGCTGTCTTTTCTGGCCTACGTGACGGTGGATGTTGGTAGCCAGATGGAGCTCTCTGTGAAGACCTTGGTTCATTTATTCCAGGCAGGAATCATGCACCCTCTGCCCACTCGTTCCTACTCAGATACAAATGCATACAACCCCACACAGAGCTTGTAAATCTGGCATACGCTACTTAATCAGAGCAAAATGAAGTTCTGCATTAAATCTTGCATTAGTAGAAAGTTAAAGATGACAGGCTCTGTTTAGAATAAACCTGGATGTATGTAATAGTTCTTGCAGTGGTATTTAATTAGCAGTTGTGCCATGTAGTACACAAATTCACCCAGAATACAGACCACCATCATAATTTTATCTGTATCTACCAGGGAGCACCAGTAAAAATTGTTTTTATCCTGGAATCCGTCTTTACACAGGGAACACACTCATCTTTAAATACAGTCCTCCCCACCTTACTTAAAATATGTGATATGTGCTGCTAATTAAACTGCCTACTTTTACCACTGCTAATCATATTCTAGTATATGATTTTAATATTGGATTGATTTGGTTTATTTCCACATTAAAAAAAATTAATTAAAAATAAAGCCAGACTAGCAGCCTGTGAAGTTGGCAGCTCAGTGAAGTTGATGGGCCAGGTGAGACACCCAGGTTCCACCTCTCTGAGGTAATATTAACAGGGGAGCTGCTGCTGGGGCTGCTGAACCTCTGAGGGTCGTTGAACACTAGCACAGTGATCCTGCAGTGCTTTGGTGATATTTCGGCAACACTGTTAACTCTGGTAAATTTATCAAGTTTCACTTTAACAAGCACATTAAGCTTGTCTTCTTAAAAATCTGAGAACAGCATCCCCTTTGCCTGTCAAGATCAGCAGCAAGAATATGAATGTTGGTGTCAGAAGTTTGAGTAGCTGCTCTAGGACCTGTCAAAATATCTTGCTGGATGCCTGTGAAACATGCCCAAAAAGTGATTTTCAGTCTTCAAACTATTATCATCCAAACAGCTTTTTTCAGCATCTGATATGGGACAAACCCTTCAGTCAACCCCATTTACATGTGAAGTTACCACCTCAAAGTTTCAATACTGAGTTACTTGTAAAGAAAAAAAGAACCTATTTTCAAAGGGGTGAGATATATGCTCCCCAGCTATGGTTAATGGCTTCTCTATAACCTCAAACTTTAACTGAAGTATATCAGTTCTGAAACCAAGGAAAAATTGGTTTTGAGTAAAAGCAGATTAAAACCAAAGAAAAAATGTTTTAATGATAAATCTTGAATTTTCAGGAGAATACCAGGCAAAAAAATCTTCAGATAAACCACAATTACTCTTTCTACATAAATAATAACATAGCTACTCGTAATATGTACATTAGTTACATTACGAAGATTAATAGGCTGTTGCATTGTCATTTTTTCACATGAGTAAATCATTTAATTAGAAACTAAGACTTGATTTTTTTCATATAGGATTGAGGATATTTAATAAGACTTCAATAAAACCATTCTGAGATACTCCCTGCTACACTGTAAGAGAAAGGAAAAGCACATGCCTGTCTGGAAACTCAGAGCAGCAAATGTTAGATCTCAGATGAGTAACTTTGACAGTTTTGAAATTGAGCAAAACAGCTCAAGGAGAAAGGAACAAGAAGAAAGAAATTGCCTAAGAGATGCAACGTGCATCTTGGAGATTGCACGTAAAACGTGCAACTTGGAGAGAACATTGAGACAACACTAGAGAGCTGTTCAAATAAACCATGTGGAAGGGAAGGGCCTTCTCAATTTCTAAGTCAGTGGAGCTGAAGTGCAGAGTGACACTCTGCTGAAAAGATGTGGGGTGTGCCCAGAAAGCTGAGAGCTACGTCCAGCTTGCCAGGATAACTGATTAGTCAGTTTATTTGTCCTCATCCACAGAGGCAGGGATCAGCCTGTGGTCAGAAGAATAAGTCTGGTGGTGACAGAGCATTCCTGGCTGTCTTTCACTTCTCCCCTCTGACATAATTCCTAATTAAAGCTGGCCTCCTTCCCACAGCCCAGTGCTGGAGCAGCTGCCACCAGAGCTGCCCTGGCTGCCCTGCCCACGCACCTCACCTGGCCTGCCACCAGCAGGGCTCCAGAGCAGGGGCCACACATGATCACACACATGCATTTTTGTTCTTCCTCCTAGAAGCCCCTCAAACCTGACAATGAGCAGGAAGGAATTTACCAGCTGGAAAACTGTGCACAGACAAACTAAGGATCAGCCTCCAGAGAGCCCCTGAGCCCAGCACGGCAGGTGGGGTGGGAACTGCTGCCATACAACATCCATGGCCAGGCACAGCACAACTTGCCCCAAATCCTCATTCTCTGACAGGGAAGTCACTTGAAGGTTAAAATAGGCTCAAGTTATTTCTTGGAAATAATGTTGGTTCATATATCCAGTATTTCTTCACTGCTGTTAGCTCATTTTTCAAAAACATCAAACCCATCTCTCCTTGTCCTTCCAATGGTCTCTTTAGAGAAGTTTCAAGGTACAAAATGTATGAAATTATTTTAACATAAGCATTGTTGGCTGTCTCTTTGAGCATTTTCTTCCTTTGGCACCTCATACCAATAATATTCCCCAAGCAGTATAATATTTTTTCCAGAACATTATATATGATATGCAGACTGTTGAAGAATTTTAAAATAGGGTAAGAAATTTTCATAACAGTTAGAGAGCAAATGATTCCTCCAAAGATTCAGATTGACACATTTGGAGAGGATTAAATTTATCCAGAGAATTAAATTTGCATCAAATGAACATAAAGAAATACACAGCATAATCTAGGACTACTCTCTGTGTTTTTACATGACTAGCATATTTATTGAAATGTCCTTCAGTAATTCTGATTTTGTCATTATTATTCATCATCATGAAGAGTCTTGTAGTCTTATAACTGGAGTTTCAAGTTGATTTAATGGGTTTTTAGAACTACAACAAAAAGAATTCATAAATTTCAGCATCAATTTAGATAATGCAGAATCATGTTTCATGAATTTAAAATAAAACTGGTGGATGATATAGATGTATGTTTTCCTACAGCCTTATATTACAAACAGTTTCTTAAAACAATTTTTTAACATATAGGGCCACAGCCTTCAAAACTCAGAGCCAAAACAATCAGAGGCTGAAACTGGGGTTTTAAAGAAAAGATGCTTGTGATAAACTTTTTCATTTATTACTTGCATATATGATTAACCTTGATGCTAAGACATTTTTCATTCTAGTCTATATAGAAGTGTGTGGAGATCACCTGGACTAGTGTGCCGGTTTGGCCAAAATCTAGTAATATAGCTCCTGAGAGAAAACCAGGTTACAACCACCCTTCCCCCCACAGGGTTCAGGAAAAAAGGAAATTTTTCCTCGAAGGAAAGTGAAAGAGATAAAAACTATTTATTTTAACAAACACACAGGAAAAGGATAATGATGCTAAATAATGAAATGAAACCTCTTGCTGTAGAGAGAAACCTGGGAAGATTTCAGAGTCCTTCTGTAGGTGTGGTCTCTCTCCTCCTCGGAGCTGGTCGGTGAGGGCGTGGGCCCACCCCTGGGCCTCGGGGAGAAAATTCTCCTGATGTGTTCTGATGTTGTTGAAACAGTTCAGAAGAGAAGAAGGGAAAAAAAAAACCCAAAGTCCCAGGAAACAAAATTCAGCTCTCTGTCTCACGCCAAGAGGGAAAAAAAACCAGCTGGCTGAAGAAAAAGCAAGCAGGGTGCTCCCTTCGTGCCTTCCGCAGTCTGACAACAACTGAGGAGTGTGTAATCTCTGTGTCCTTGAGAAGCTGCTTTGGAAAGTTCGTCTGGTTTTTTTCAAGCTCAGTTTAAAGGCACAGAATTGGCACAATATTACTTTTTGGGCATAGAGCATGATAGGGGATACACATGATATAGTCACCCCAAGACAACTAGTCAAGATTCTGAATTTTTTAGGCAAATATTGACAGGATTATCATCCAATTCAACAGGAACTTCACAGGGTTTTTTTAAAAAGTGTGCTTTTACTATAAAATCTGTCGAAAAATACAAAATCAAGCAAATAAAAGGACTGGAATCATCAAGATATAAAAATCCATCCAAATTCAAGTAGCTGAGGACCAAGCTTTTGGACATTTTTCGGTTATCCATTTTATTTTACTAAATTGTAAGAAGAACTGGAAATGCAAGGTATGTTTCACAGAAATCTGAAATCCACGTGGCTTTTCATCACAGATCTGTTGCTTTCCCTGTTAAAACTCATCAGACATACTCAGAATCGTGTGAAATTATCTTTTTTGCAGTGCTGTGAAAGCTGCTAGAGCAGAATCATTGACATGTGTGACACTAATCCCTCTCCTCATCCCTCAGCACCTCCCACGCCCCGCGCCCAGAGCAGAGCTCACCTTTTCCCATTCCCGTTCGTTGTTCAGCACTATCACCACCAGCCTCGGGTGTGCCTGGTAACCATCTGCTGTGAAGGACAAATCTCTACCTTCCCAAGTCACATTCATCATAAACCTGGAAGGCAAAGAAGAAAAGTTCATTGAAAAATTAATTGGCTGTCCAGCAGTTAATGAGCAGCAAGTTCAGTCACCAGAACCACTGATTAAATCCATGCACCAAACCCTGCCAGTGCTGTGGAAAGCCTGTGCTTGCAGCATGGGGAGTCAAGGCATTTCAAGGCAACTCATAGCTAAAGACAAAGCAAACTATTGTTTATGTATGAATTATAATGCAGACATAATTTTTAACAGCTTCCACACTATATATGAATAATCTCTCCCCTCCATGAATAATCTTTCTGGCACTTTGCACAACCTCACCAGCTTTTCAGGAGCATTTTAAACAAACCTACATCACCTCTGTATGTAACATTGTACTACTGTGTCACTGAGTAATACTCAGAGCAAAGTGCATCCAGTCTGTCTTCCCCTGTTCAGACATCCAAGAGTCCTGTCAGCTCTTCCCAAAACTGTACCTACCACAGTGTTGTGACATGAGGATAAATTCCACTAATGCCAAAACCAGACATGAAAGTTTTGAAGGTGTTGGCAAATATTTCAGTTCAGTAATTTCAAATGAAAAAGGATTTATGTTTTATTCTTTAGTATTTAGCCTAATTTTCAATGGTTTTCAAAATATAAATTAATTAGCATTTTGAATAGGAGAAAAAAAAATAGAGGGACACAGAATAAAATGTACAAGAAGGAGAACTTTTAAAATTTTACTGGAAAAAATCAAAGCTCCACACCTTTAGTGTAAGCCTGACAGGGCTATCCCACAAGTAAGAGGTAAAACTGCAATTCAAAATCTTGGGAAGAAGATAATAAGACCCCAGTCCATGTCTGTGGTCTGAAGTTATTCACATTAAATTGCACTGAATTCTCAGTGTATTTAATTGAAAGAAATTCAGTCCAAGACTGATACAGACAGAAGTGCAGATGTCCATCCTACAGAGAGATGTGTTCTGAAGGGCCGAAATTTACTATTCTTCGTATTCTTTAGTGTTTTACCCATGAGAAACTGATACTGTTTTACATGTTTGTATGGGTTTGGAGGGGTTTTTTTGGTTGGCTTTTTTAGCAGTAGTAGTAGCATGATCTCCTGGGGAATGTGACACAGACAAAAATTCCTCAGCTCCAGATTCAAAGGAGAAGGCTTTGTATTGACATAGCTGCCTGAAAATCCCAGTAGTAGAAGCACACTAAATAAACATATATAGACCCAGAAAAAATAATGGCACTGTATCATAACAGTTAATAATTAAATGTGCATGACCCTGAACAGCCATATTAACATCATTCAGCACTGGTTTGACAGCAATTTGTAAATTCACCCATCATAATAACTCATATTTCATGATAGACTTTCAGTCTTTGCTGAAACTTTGCTGTTCAGTTGAACTAATTTCCCATATATTCCATTTTTCATCCAACAGTGAAAGATCTTGCTCGGGAACAAAAAGCTTGTTTGCCACCTTGAGAGGCAGCAAACCACCAAATAGGATTTACTTGTGCACACATGGCAGGAACTAGCATAACATTCACTCAGTGCTGGAAACTAGTGCGACCCAGGGAATGAAATGCCTGGGAAGTGACCACAAGAGGAAATCAAGAATGTGCTGTGAAAACAGGCAATACTTGTATTTGCACTTCTGCACCCTCTCCCAATTCACACCCATGAGATAACAATGAACCCTCACAATGAACCCATCACTTGACAGGGCCAGGTAGAAACCACCTTCCTTCACTGAAGCTGAAAGCCAAGCATTGGGTCCCCTCCTAAGGGCTAGACCCCAAACACACACTCTCTAGTCCATCAGGCTTTTGTGCTCACCTGGGTTTTTAACCACACAGAAAATTGTGATTGGACTGGAGTTGAACTCCTCTTTAATGGAGTTCAGTAGGATCACCCCTGACTTCAAACACTACTCATCATATTTTGGGATTAATATGCAAATGTCCTAGTGGAGAAGTTAGTCAAGGGCCATCACAGGATGCAGTGCTGATGCTCAAGTGTTCCAAAAAAATATTATGAACCACAACTTTAAAGTGAAAAACTAAACTCAGTGTATATTTTTAAATCATGTGAATTCACCAGCCATCAAGTAAAGAAACACATTTTGCAAGTTTTGTTTTGTTTTTTTTAAAGTCCCTAATCTGAAAAGTCTCTTAAAATTGTATTCTCTGATCCGGATACAAAGGTATCCATGAGTGACGCAATCTGAGCTACCCCAGATTCTCACACTGCAGCAATAAAAAAGAACTTCAAAGAGATTCTTGTTTTCCCAAGCACATTCTTCTATACAAAATTCATCAGCTGCCCATGTTCTTCAGAAATCAATGCCTATAACCTACATTTGTTTTTGAATTGTCATTTTTCCTCTGCAAAGGACAGAAGTCCTGCTCTGCTTTTACTGGCCATGATCCCAAGCTGCTTGTCCTACAAAAAGTAACCAAGTGCTTGTCTGTTCCTGGTTAGGAAACAACTGTGCTGAAACATGCTGTGAAGAATGTATATTATATTATTCTTATAGAGTTTTAAGTTTATCCAAGGTTAATTCTGTCCAAGAGGTCTTTGGCTTCTGAATTGGTTAAAATACATTCCTGAAGTAGCTTTGGAAATGCATATTCCTATTCTTAACTAAATGAGGTGTTTGGTTATTTGAACTCACTACTTTGAGGGGGCAATTAACAACACACCTTGGATTAGTAGTTAATCTGTTTTCATTCCTCATTAATGCTTCAGCCTTTGCAAAGACATGATCGCACAAGGCCTTGTGATGGTATTATGACACTGAAGTCTTAATTAACTTTTGCAAACTGAAATTTGAAAGATTCCCCAGGTGAGACATACATCAAAATAGGGTTTTTTTTCTGACAGAAGGTAAGGTATTCTCACACTGAATGCGAAACAGGTTTTTTATCATAACAAGAACCACATCTTAACTATGTATTTAAAAACACTTTTAAACATTTTTACAATTCTTTTTTTGCTTGTCACCTTCCCCAACAAAACTGAACAGTGTTGAAACACCACAGCAGAACACTTTTGCTGTCATATTTACAGCAAGCCCTTGAAGCACCCAGGTTACAAACTTTTCTCAAGGTTTCCAACTTTTATAGACTCAGAAAGATCAAGTAGTTCACACAGAGCTTCAGATTAATGCCAAAACTGCAATATTTATCCCTGTCAAAATTCTAACATTATCCAGAAAGACAGAACGTATTGAATAAGCTGGGTTTTCTTACCCTGTAACTACAATATCACAACTTCATTGACTCTAATTCCATTAACAAATGGGTGAAGACTTAGCCAAAGGGATCAGAGCTCAGTTTTCAGAACACCATTTGTTTGGATACAATACTGCTGACGCAGAGGCACCTTTCTGGCCAGACTTCTCATAGGAGACATGGACTTCCTTGTCCATGAGGTGTTTGTTAAGGATTTCCTATACTGGATGAAAACACTAGAAATCCTGGAGCAGAATCTTCGACGTTTTCTATTTTTCTATGCTATACAAAGCAAACATGTTTGCAGGCTATGGCATTTCTTTTGAGGTTTACCATATCTATATAAGTCTATGCAAGATACACGTGTTCTCCTAACAGATCCAAGAATTTGAGAGCAAAAGCAAGAAGGCTTAGTAGATTCTGTGCTGGGTATTATTTTAAGGAAAAAATACAACATTATGTAAATTATTAAGGTCAGTTTGTTTCAAACACAGATCAACTCCAGCCCTGGTTTCAAAAACTTCTCAGGATTTTTTCAAGGTAAGAAATCTCACCTTGATGTGAGAAAGCCAACAAGCTGTGGTGGTTTGAACCTGAGTTGATGGACAGTCGTTTAGACCAATAAAGCTTCTCGAAATTTACGTATTTAAACCACACGGAGATGCGGTGTTGGGGTGCACTATGTGCTGGAAGAGAGATAGGCCCTGAGGGCTGGAGAGAGAGCCTCTTTCTTGGACCCGGGGGTGATCCTGGAAGTGCATCCAGGTCATCAAGGATGGGCTGAGAGAGGATTGTGGGTTTCTGGACGGTGTTGGACCTATGAGATGTGATAATTGTAGTTTGTGACCTTATAGGGTATTGTTTACTTGTTACCATAATAGGCAATGTCTGTGCACTATCCCAGGTGATTGGGGGACACGGAGGTGAACATCTTTCCTGTTTATATGATGCGATATCCTGTTAGGTGCTGGTATTTAAGGAATATTTTCCTGCGCAATAAACGCTTTGCACTTCTCCATCTTGCGTGCAGAGTCATGCCCTTGCGTGAATACTGCAATGAGGGAACTTCCTCTTGGTGTTCGAGCTTCCCATGGGGAAGCGGGGGATAATGGGCCCTGGGCCTACCCTCCCCTGGCCCCGGGGCACAGGCCCCAGGGTAGCGGCGAGAGAACCCCCTCAGAGCTGCGGGCAGCTAAGAAACAACCATTAAGCTGCTGCATAGCTGATATCACCCGGAGTGGCTTTTTTAAGGACTGGAGAGACTCCCCCCACCCCCTCACACGGCCCCGCGCAGCTCCCGATGGGAGCCGATAGAGCTTTCTGCGACCAATGTAGCTAGAGTCGAGCTGAGGAGCCAGCCGCATAGAGAGAAAGAGGCCTTTTCTTCACATAAAGCCCGAAGAAAATCATGGCAACTTTAAGGTCAGAGGGAAAGAGAAAGTAAGTCATGAGAGACGGAGCTGAAGATGGCGACAGGAAAAGAGGGCGGAGTCGTGCGCCCAGTGTGAAGCTTAAAAATACTTTTTGCAGGCCGTGGTAAAAACTGTAATGTCTCAAACTGTCCTTTTCTCTTTAATCCACTTAAAGACATGGAGGGATGAGAATTTTGTGTGCAGCCTGTGGGAAAAAGAAACGTGACCATGCCAGGTCACCTCAGAGCTATAAGAGACTTTTGGAGATTTTGTGAAGAAGAGAGTAGCTGCTTTTGGGCTAGAATTTGCTCATGCTTAAAAAAAAGAAACACTCCATGTCTGGCCCATGCTGGCAGTTGTGGGAAGACTGCAGAATTCATGGCAGAGATGCTTTTTGCGGCAGCAGAATTTCCGGGCGAGTCTGTTGCCCTTTGAGCAGTTTGGAAACCACGTGAAGCAAAAGAAAACCTTTTTTCCTTAAATAGTGGAGAAACTTTTAAGAACTGTAATACTGACCAAAATTATAGTTTGTTATCCTTTGTGCAAATTGGGTAAAAAGGGGAGGTGCTAGAGGAAAAGGGGGGTTTTGTTTTAATTCCTTGTTATTTCTTTCTACTTTTAATTCTGTTAGTAATAAACTTCTTCATATTCTTTAAAGTCTAGAGCATGCTTTGCATTCCTCCTAATTCTTATCTTACAGGAGGTAAAAGATGTGAACAGAACCACTACACTTAATTGGTGTTTCTGCCCAGTTACGAACAGAACCCGCTACACAAGGGCAGAACGGAAGCACAGCAGAGCAATCCCATGACACAGAAGCAGATGTGATGCCACCTGTGGAGCCTCACCAGCAGTGGTGCTCAGGAGGTCTCCAGCCAGCAGCACCCTCCACGTGCTCTCTCAGGGATTCCAGGGAGAAGCATCCTCACAACAATTCATGTCCTCTGCATGGGCACTCTTGCCCACCCACCTGTGTACCACAAGACCCTCCAGGACTGGTCGGGCTTAGGAACACGATCAGCTCTGCAAAAACAGGCTGGTTTACAATTAGTGTGAAATTCACCTAGAATGCAGCTCCCAAACACACCAGCAGCTGGGAAAAATAGAATGGGTGAGGCAGAGGCATTAATGAAAATGTGTCATTTCTAAGCTACCTCCTAAGGAGAGAACTTAGTCCCTAGACCCATAAAACAAAGCCCGGGGCCTGATAGCTGCAAGGAAGCAGAAAGACCAGGGGACTCCTCTCTGCCATGAGTTCCGATCTACATCTCCTGCCCTCAGATGAGATAATCAAACTTGATAAACTCCCCAGGTGCCATCACTAGGGACTATAATTTTTTATTTAGTGTCTTCTTCACCGTGGGGCAGTGTTTCAAATCTCCGACAACTGCAGGCAATGAAGAGAAGCAGCAGAGACTTTGGGAAATACATGTTGCATAAGAGAAACTCTCCCTCTTCTCTCTCAAAGAAGGAATTTCCAAACTGAGATTTAAAGCGGATGAAATGCCTCAAAACCAACATGCTATCTGGCAATATTTCTTTCCTGCAAATAGTGTAAACCCAACCATTTTAATAGCCTAGACAGCCAGCCTATCTGGGCTTGGCATTCACTCAGCTTCATACCTAAAAAAGGAGGAGTGAATCCAAATTTTGTCTTTTCTTCTCTATCTTGTTGAGGCTCTGAACTGCTGAACTTCCTTACTATGATTCAACCATGACATTTGAATGATACTTATCAGTACAAACACCAAGACATGTTATTTATCATTAAGAAACAGATTTCCTCTGAAAAAATAAATCAAAAAATGCTTAATGTAGAATATATAATGTGTGGTCTGAAGTACATATAGAAACAGGTCTGCAGTAGAACCCTATTAAACAAGGTACTGATGCATTTTTTTAAAGTCAATTCTATATCTTAGGTTATGTAGGATTTTTTTTCTAAATTCAAATCCTTTGGAGTGATGCAGAGTCTCTTCTTCCTCTTTGTGCATCCTCCTCCTCCTCCCCTTCCCAGCCCCTGCTCCTCCACAAGGGTACCTTGCTTTGGAGCTGTGCCTCCCTAGGTCTTGACCCAGCATGGATGAGTGAAACTTTGGGAGCGATCTGCTCAGTGACTGTGCCAAAGGAATGGTGTGCCAGCTTCTGGGACCTCCTGCCAACTGCTCCTTAAAGCATTCACTGCCACTGGGTCTGCAAAAGTCATCTCGCCCCCAGTTCTGCCAGACAAACAACAAAACTCTTGGGGAGCCCTTCTGAAAGGGAGGGAGCAAAACTAGAAAGGGCTCAACTCCCTGGGATGTGCCACAGACAAGTGTAACTAAACACCAGAATGTTTAGCAAGTTAATGCTATTATTAGCACCAATATTTAAAAAAAAGCCCTAATTTGATTACACAGTGCTGCACCACCTCAGAAGCACCCCAAACTCTTCCCCATGATATGTGCCTGGCTTCCTGCGAGGGGACGGTGCCTGCAGCAGCTTCATCTCCAAGCACGTTCATTTATATATTGATTTTTGAGCCCTGCTTTCAGCCCTGAAGGCAGGCTCTGCTCAACTGCCAGAGGCCGTGCTTGTTCTCTTGTTTTAAACTATTTTAATTATCACAGTAACAAGGTAATGTTCTAATCCAGTAACTGTTTGGCACTTTCTGCTTCCTAAACTGACCTAACCTGGGAGAAAATTCTAATACAGATTTTCAATTATTTCTTGAATCACTTTGTCAGTAAAGCAGCACCATGTTGGGGTCTCTTGGGCGGAGTGTTCCCCTCACAACCCGTCCTTTGTTGCCTGTGAAACAACATATTATTATTAACATGTTGTCTTGGGGTGACTCTATCATGTGTATCCCCTATCATGCTCTATGCCCAAAAAGTAATATTGTGCCTATTCTGTGCCTTTAAACTGAGCTTGAGAAAAGAAAAAAAAAAAAAAACCAAACGAACTTTCCAAAGCAGCTTCTCAAGGACACAGAGATTACACTCCTCAGTGTTGTCTGGCTGCGAACAGCACGGAGGGAGCACCCTGCTTGCTTTTTCTTCAGCCAGCTGGTTTTTTTTCCCTCTTGGCGTGAGACAGAGAGCTGAATTTTGTTTCCTGGGCCTTTGGGTTTTTTTTTTCCCTTCTTCTCTTCTGAACCGTTTCAACAACATCAGAACACATCAGGAGAATTTTCTCCCCGAGGCCCGGGGGTGGGCCCACGCCCTCACCGACCAGCTCCGAGGAGGAGAGAGACCACACCTACAGAAGGACTCTGAAATCTTCCCAGGTTTCTCTCTACAGCAAGAGGTTTCATTTCATTATTTAGCATCATTATCCTTTTCCTGTGTGTTTGTTAAAATAAATAGTTTTTATCTCTTTCACTTTCCTTCGAGGAAAAATTTCCTTTTTTCCTGAACCCTGTGGGGGAAGGGTGGTTGTAACCTGGTTTTCTCTCAGGAGCTATATTACTAGATTTTGGCTAAACCGGCACACATATATATTAACTCATATATAATTAGTTAAATATTTATACACCTCCAATCATCCAATAAAGAAGATGATACCTATTGTTCCCGAGTCTTCCAACTTAAATGAACAAATCCTCTATAAATTGGCTGTTGATCTGTATGCAGGAAAAGATTAAACAGATTTGCTGGATTATTCATCAAACCATTGTGTCCCTTTAATCCCAGATTTCACTCAAAGGAGGCAAATTTATCTGTCATGCTAAAAGCTGCAATCAAAATATTGAACTTGGTGAAACCCTCACCCTCTGAAGAACGTGTTGTGCTGATGGATAACAGCAGCACAGCAGCAAGGACAACTAAGCTTTTGTCCCTGGCCCTTTGAACTCCCTATTGCTCCTGCTCCCTGGTTCAGTGATGACAAATGAAGGAAATCGTGTTTGGGAAAGGCAGGATACTTTCTGGACCTACACCTTCACTGCTGAAGGATGGTCTCTAAATCCTGCCTACAGTTTGGCTGTATTTCGGAACAGAATCTCACTAAATGCCAGCACCACATGGCAAACACTGACTACCTATGGACAGACACACCTTTTGGCTTTTCAGGATAATGGCAACAGCTTTACCATCCTCATCCATCCCTGTAAGGATCAGCGTGGTTCGAAATGTTGCAGTGAAATGTATCTCACAGGGTCATGACTTACACACACGGTGAGTACTCTTGTAAACAAAGTGGCACCATTTCAATGCACAAAGCAGCAGCACTCTCCATGATGACTATTGTGTTTTGCTGTTTTTTTGCTTCCACGTTTTCCTTTTTTCAGAGAGAACAGAGTTTCTTCAATTGCCTTGGCATTAAAGAGGTGCTAATTCTATTTATCTTGCTATGCCAGTATTTCACACAATCATGGTTTTCTGCCTTGGGAGATATGGGTCTTACACAGATAGGAGAAGATGATCTGAATCAATACAGATACGAATATACATCTATATCTGTGTTTTTAATGCATTGAAAATGAGCCCCGTATTTTGTTATAAATCCTTTATTCATAGGGGAAAACTGGCTTTCCCATGTGTATCTGAAACGAACATTGATCAGATCATTCAGAAAACTAAAGCAAACCTGATTTTCTTCTGGGTCTAGAAAGCCAATAAAAGCATCTTAGAATTGCAGTGGTGGGGGAAAGATAAATTGTGTGCTTCAAAACAAATTTATCTTCAAACCAATTTAATACTCAAAGGATTTGAGAAAGAGGGAGGAGGAGCTTTTACTTCATGGCTTTCTTTACATAAAATTTCTTCACAAATGGAGATAAAATTGCTATCTAGATGTGGGAAGTCGTACATAAAGCACTACTAACTTCCATTTACAAGCAAATTAGCTATTCTAGCACAGCCTCAGAATGCTATACTGGGTTTAAAGCTGAATTAGACTGTCATTACAATAGATGGAGCCTAAAAATCCTGGGGTTTTTCTCTATTTTGAGATTTGTTTTGCTCAGGCATTCCCTTACACAGCCTCTTCCCTGATTTCCACTGAGTTCTCTGCTTCTGAGCTTGCAAGCAGTGTCCTCTTGTTCAACCCTACTTCTCCAGCACCGATTGCCAGCTGGGCAGGGGGCAGAGTACACTAGGTCCCAAGTCCATAAGGAGTTTACAGTCACTTTAGCCCTTTCCATTGAGAACGTGCTCCAAAATCCTTTCTTCAGGTTAGTTTCTTAAAACAGCACATATACATTGACCTTGTAGTTTAGATTACAGAACTGCACTATCTGGGACCTGAAACTGTGAAGATTCCACTCCACAATAAAACCCTGATTCAGGCATTGATTTGTCACGTAAAGTAGAAAGCTACAATTTAGTGATGAGGATGAGAAAGTACAATGAATTTATGTAATTCACCTTGGCATGGAGAGACTGGTCAGCTCCCCAAGATTACTTAGTACTGGTAAATGCTTGTATATACTTGCCTTTCTAGCAGATTATATGTGACAAGAATAGTCTTGAGGAATTATTACATAAGAAAGACTATTTAAAGTTTATTCATTTTAGTATAATTCTGGCATTTCTAAATTAAAACCAGCCTGCTTCTTGTTCTTCTGGTGTTGGAGAATCTCAAAGAATCTCCAGTACAGAAAATGTATTTTTACTTCATAGCTCAGTGTTTCACATCAGGAAGTGACTTTTTTAACCACTGTGCACTACAGCTTCTCCTATTAATAATTTCTGGGTTCATCATGGACTGCACACTGCAGAATCTCCTGGTGAAGTCTAATCTCACTGCCCTAGCATTCACAAGCCCTGTTCTTGGACTCATCCAGATTTAATGAGAAAATAAAGATTGTTTAAAGAAATACAGCTTATGCTGAGTACTGAATATTAATTCAAGGCTACACCTAGTGTATTAGCCAAATAGGGTGGGAGCCTTTTCCAAAACAGGTTCAAGTTTTTATGCCCCTTCCAAGAGTATTTTAAACCCCAATATTTATGACAGAATACAACTTAACTTTCACAGAAACTGGAGTTCAATCATTAATAGTGGACTCCTTCGTTCATAGGTCAGGTCTTACTGTTAAGGCACAGAACTTGGTTAAGAGGATGTTTTCACTGTTCCCTGGCATTGCCATCACATGCATTAAGAACCAGCACGGGAATGCCACGCTGGATGCAAGCGGGACAGTCCTCCCAGAAGTGCCTCCCAGCTGCTCTGCCCTGACACCAAGGACACACCACAGCTTTCCCAGAGCCGTGCTGGGCCACAGAACCACTCCCAGGGGCAAAGCAGGCAGCAGGAAAAGAACCATGGGTTTTCTGCAATGTCTCTGGGGAATTTGTAGTTTTAGAGGCAGGGGCTCAAAAATAGGAAAGGGAGCACAAAAAAACCTGCAAGTGTCATACCAAAGGCAAGTTCTCGCTAAGGAAGTGTTAAAATCCATTTACTTGGTAGCATTTGGCTTCTAAGAAAGCTTCTGAAGAATGCTGTGTGCAAAGATGCTGTTTTCATGGAAAACAACTGTTCCAGGACATCGTGTGGTGATCAACTCCTAATCTAAATATGCACATACATCTCAAGATTAAAAGTATTCTAAAATCTCTTATCTGAAATCAGCACCAACTTTCCTTCCTGTGCCAATTCTATCCTGCTTTTCTGTAGAAAGCACTTCACCTACACTATTGGGTCAGAACAAATGTCATAAATACTGCTTGGTAGCTTCCATATTGTCAAGAGCTATTAAAAAATATGCAAGATACCCTACTTTCTCTCACAGACCAGATAAAGAAATATATTACCATGCAGCATTTTGGATAGAAGCAATCAGGAGTATCATGTCTAAAAGGGATAATTAAAAGGAAAATAATAAAAAAAGAATCCTGATTTAAACCTTGGCAGTTCCCATCTGACAAACTGTTTAGAGAAAACATCTATATCAGCTCAGATTAATGCCGATTCATTTTTACAGTTATTCTACTAAAGGTGACAAAAAATGTACCCTTACAAGTAGAAGGGACAGATTTCAGTTCTTATGTGATAAAAGCTGCCTAACTAATCTAATACTTCTATAATTTCCAGGGACAGCTCTTTAATGCTGCACATCACTTGTCTTCTAAAATATTACCAAGTTCCTGCTGATGCAAGTGATAGAGGCACAGCCTCCAGAGCATTTTGGCAATTTTACCTCATCGTTAAATTACACAACAGTCCAATTTTGTTAACTCAGCTTCACACCCTCTAAGACCAATTCCTGTCATCTTCTACATTAGATTCAGAGGAGTATTTATTCTCCACAGCACATATCATCTCCAGGAGCACAGCTATCAGTGCAGCAAGTCCTCTTGCACATTCTCCCGGAACAGCTGAAAACCATTGCTTAAGAAGGGCACAATGGGATTAGCAAAAAACAATATTCTCCTTCAAAAAACATACAGTGGCAATGGAACAGAAAACTGCCAAGGCTACGTAGGTAAAAATAACCCAAAGCAATCATCCTTACCTGTGCAAGGTTTGAGAGGGCCGGTCATTTTTCTCCAGTTGTCCATAGCAGCTCGTTCTTGCTTCAGGAATGAAGGAGTACTTTTCCAGCATGGCTGATGCAGCAGTGGCAATAACGCCAAGGCCATCCCGTACCCGAGCTTCTAAACTGTAGTCCCACTCATCATAAGCTGCTGAAATGAGTCCTGAAGGAAACTCCTTGGGAGTGATTTCTGTGTTACCACTAACCAAGCTGGGAACTATCCAAAAGAAATCATAGCCAGTAAGGCCAAGGGACCGAGCCTCATCCAGGATGTAGACAGCTTCGTCCTTGGAACAATACAGCAGGATGACAGACGAATGGATTTTCTTCAGCTGAATCTGGGTCTTGGCATCTCCAAAGGCAGTATCGAGTATGATGATATTCTGCATGTCCCAGCCCACAAAACTGTTTTCCACGGTGGTCTTAATGACATTGATGAAATCTCGATATCCAGGAAAAGTGGTGGTCACCAGAGAGAACACATGCCAGTCATAATCCTGCATGATCTTCAGCATGATAATGGCTTCTTGCTGGATGGAAGCCCCAAACTGGAAGAACGTGGACATGACATCCTAGAATACCAAACACAGCAAAAGATTAGTAACTTGGTACAACTCTAAAGGGAACAGAATCTCTAATTCTTCTGCTTTCTTTGTTCTACCGGAGCTACCAAACTTCCATTGCATTCCAGTAACTCTCTGTGGTTTATCATTTTCTGATCATCAGTAAGCAACACTGATCATAGGTAATACAGCTAAAAAAAGTAACAAACTGATATTTACATAGGAAATTTCCAAGTGCTTGATCACTTGAAGACAACAACTCAAATCAGTAGCTACTGAGGAAGCTCCCTAGGGACAGCCACCCACAGTTAAACAACTCTCCAGCAGAAGTTTTACATTCTTGTAAACATAGGAATGCAACTCAACAAACTCACACCGATTTGTAGCTACAATGGAAATTAACTGCAATGCACATGCTGTATACATGCTGAAGGAGCTCTGTACTTCCAGACGTAATGTCTGAGGGGATTTCCTTTCCAAGATTCACTAGACTTGGTGGAAGCTTTCAGACTTTGCAGAAGTGGATTTTCTGTCCCCAGGGACTGAGTTCACTACTGGTCCTGCTCCATTCAGAGCACATGGCCCACTGATGCCTGATGGAGAATTAACAGGATGGGACTCTGAGGACAACCAGCAATCTGTCAGAGTCTTCATTAAAGGACTTAAATGGAAATAACTTCAAACAATGGCCTCAGAGTCTCTAACTGCTCTGTAATGTTGCCCAACACAGATTTGTCTCTAATACTTGTCTTATGGTTTACAGAATTCATAATATTTTCTACAGCATAAGGGCAGGTGCTGCTTATTTTAACAACATTATCAGAAATAGGCAGCACAATTAATTTTGTTGGCACTAAATTTCCAAACACTTTCAGTGGTCTATTTTTATTAAGTTGCTGTAAGATCTAAGTTTATTTTTAAATTTTACACTCTGCATTTACATATAATAATTAGAGTGCCAAAACTATACATGGAAAGGTGTATAATTCTTTATTTTTATTTTACTTAAGTATTTATTCTTGACCAGTAGAGGCAACTTATCTCCATCATTTTGAGATACAGAAAGCATGAACTCCTGGTGAAAAAAAGGCTTATGATTTAAAAATAAGATATGAATCATTCAAGATTTCTTATGCAGGCTTCTGAAGGAAGACACATATGGTGCCTTTAATTTAAAGAGTTTTATGATCATGGTCACAAACTTCTATTTTACACTTGCAGGGAACAGAAACAGATTAATTGATTTGGGTTTCATGGCAGGGTGGTGTTAAACATACAAATATTAGTGAGAATGATAACTCAGCTCTGCAAGCTCTGCAAATCTATTCCAGGAAAACAGTCTGTACTTTTTTTAATAGAAGATGAGGAGTGTTATTACTTTCCAAGTGTTAAGAAGCTGACACCAGGATTTTATATAGCTTGACAGCAATAAGTCTTACAACTTGTGCCAGACCCTGAAGACTGATACCAAAGGTATAAAATACACACTGCTAGTGGTAATGAAATCATCTGCCATGGCTTCTTTGGTACCTCAGAGATAAGATTCTGAATGCCAGAGGCAGATTTGAAATGTTGTGGGTTAATTACACATGTTATAAAACATGTTTTGGAGAAGAATTGAAGACGGAATATTTGATTGCTGAATTCTTCTAGGAGCTATTTCCTGGTGACCTGCACCGGATATTTAAAAACCAGCAAACAAGATTTTCATATGGGGACATTCACAGCACACAGGACAGCTGCTCAGAGTCAGCATTTAATGCTTTAATTACTGATTTATGATCACAAAGTAAAGTAGATATCTAGAGACAGTGCCATGAATCCAACTTTGCTGCAGCTTCCTAACTGAGCATAAAAAATATTGTAATGCAGAGGCAATCACTTCCGTTTTCTTCTCCAACTCCTACTTGGTTTCCATTTATGATTATGCTAAATTACAGTAAAAAGTAAAATAATTTACAGTAGATTAAGTAGATTATATCCATATCCTTTCACTCTCCCCCATTTCTATATGTGTTTTATGGCTACTACTGCAGTGTAATTGTTCTTTCAAACAATACATACACCTTGGTCCTTTGTGCATGACAAGGAACTTCTCCAATGAGGCAACTGAAGTATTTGAGGGCAAAAAACAATCACATGGACATTTTCTGACCTTTCTAACTAGTGAATATAGATTTTTAACCTAGAGCAGTCCTTGGCATCTTCCCTGGCAATGAAGAACAGTCTTGAGCACAATGCTCTGTGTCACCGTTGCAGCAGGGTGACAGCAAAAGAGAAGTAATAAAAATAAATCCTTTCCTTTTGTAAATATTACGTTAGAAAAACAGTTTATGAAAGGAGTTTTGATCAGACATTTCTGTAAAGGTCACACTCATATTGCAAGAACCCATTTCCTATAATTGGGAATATGAAGTCTAGTCAAAATCAGGATCAATGATGATCTTGGCAATCACGATCAATTTGTGATTAAAATGCTGAAAAAGCCTGTAATTATACAGTGCAAAGAAGTTTGGGTTCAGGAAAAATGGAGACATGAATATCATAAGTAAGATTCTCATCTAAAGAAATCCCATGTAACTGCAGTGACTTCACTGGATGCTTTTATGGAGCTGAAGACTTGACTCTGTGTATTTACAAACCATCTGAAACAGATGGAAGATTAAAGGCAAGTTGCAGCCTTAGGAACTTCAGCAGATACTTAAACAACTGTAAGAACTATAAGAACTATAAGAACTATAAGAACTATATTCAAGGACATATCCATTAAACTGAGAGAGGAAGGAAGAAGTTTAGTGGAGAAATTGCAAATAAATAAATAAAACTGTAACAGATTCAACTATTGTATTCTTAAACATCTACAGAGCTTTTCATTTTGGGGAGTTTTAAGCTTCACATTTGTTTCAAAAAGCATTATTATTCCTCTGCTTTATACAGACTGAAATTCCATATGTGTAACAAAATACTAAGTTCCAGTTTTCTATATTGAAATGCAAACTAGAGTGATGTTTGTAAAAAACCAAAATTATTCAGTTATTTTAACTGTCATCTTGTCATGTATTGAGACATCCATCTAAATCATTGCTGAAGTAGGAATACAGACATAATACCAGAGGTGCTTTAAATGCACACCAGAAATATATTTTTTTTCATTCAGCAATGTCCCCAACCACTGAGATTACTGGCGGAGGTTGCAAGGAAGTGGTACAATTTATCCAGGGCAAGAAAATTTTTACAGAGGAATTTCTCAGGTAAATCTTAATGGATGAAAATCCCAAGATCTTTACACTTGATATGAGTAAAAATTTAGTACGAAGAAGTGGTTTTCTCTTCCAGCTTCTTAGCTAGATTCCACTGCATCCATGTGAACAAAAAACAGCAATGAAAAGAGAAGGTAAAGAGCAAATAAAAACTTTGTGTTTCTGTCTTGCACATGAGTGTACAGTTTACAGCAAAACATCTCCCCATATGTTTCACACCGGAAGGAAGTAATCCTTCAATTGCTCCTTGCTTAATGTTATTCTTTAATTTTGTGTGTGACATAAAGTTCTGTTGTTGCAGGAGAAAGGCACTTCAACGTTCCCAGGCTTGTGCACAAAGCAGCGCAGCTCTCCCTGCTGCTGTCATTCATAGATTAACATATTAGAGTAAGTTGCTTTTTAATTAGTGTACTGAGTCTATAAATCTGTCACTGTTGTCAGAATTGCACGTTTCATTTCCCCAGTTCCAGCAAATTGCAAGAATATTTCTCTTGAAACCTCATCCTCAGCTATTTTCATGACATCTTAGCTTCCCAGCTCCGGCTCTTCCATGAGCTCAGCAGGGACCACTTCCAGCTGCTGTACCAGCTGAGGTAAGCCCTGGCAGTACTTTGTGCCTATCAGGGAAAAGGCTGCAGGAGTTGGTCAGTTAAGGAAAGAAACATTTGTTATCTAAACCAGTGTAGCTTTTGTTAAATGAAAATTAAACGCTAAACCAGTGTAGCTTTTGTTAAATGAAAATTAAACGCTAAACCAGAGCAAAACTGGGGTCAACATAAAACCAAATCAATTTTCCACTCCGCAGACAGAGAGGGACAGTCACTTCACTGGTAAGACAATATTATGACAGGAAGCAAAAACCAATATGAAAGAGAGTTTAAAAAGCATTCCAGAGGATGATTTTATTCAGCTAGCAGCAAGATTATTATGACAGGACTACAAGTAGGACTTTAAAGTTATCTTAATTGCTTCTTTCTTAGTCTTTTTCACAGACATCAGCAAAAATCATTTTTCTCTGATTTTACACCACTGTAAATTAGACATTCCATGCTCATAAAGATTTAAGGCATGTGGTGCCAGGTCTCCACACACAGTGCAAGCTGTTCCCTATTTAATGCAATATAGTAGTTATTTGTCATTTTTATAAAGATTGGGAAAAATGAAAGCCAGAAGTTAGTCATGAATTCAACTGAATAATTTAGCATCACATCAAAAATATACTGAATAAAATTATTTGTTCTGATCTCAAATGTAGGCAAAAAATGCATCTTGTAGGCTGTTATCTTGGTACCATTTCTCTCGGATTACTTGAAGAGGTGCATTGATTCCCTGGTAAACATGAAGTGAATTGCATTTCTCTGCCATGAACATCCAGGCCCCAGCCACAGGTTTTCCTTTGTGGAAGGGCACAGACCCATGCCAAACTTTCAGTAAATGCAAGCACTGAAGTGGAAGAGCTGAAAGGAAAACCTTTCCTCCAAGACACCCTGCATATTTTTGAATACTTAAGTTATTAAATTCCACCTCTATTCATTAAGAGATAGAACATGCAATTCCCAGCACAAACAGCTCACTGAGGTGCCCAGGGGGAAAACTCCTCCATTATCACCACGGGAGCAATTTGGGGGAGATGATACAAAATGTTGTGCTTTCATACAAAGTATAGCAACATGTGAGGGTGGAAATAATTTACTCATTCTTACAAAACACAGAAAATACTTGCTTCCCAAGGACCTGTCACTGCTCTGGCCCCACACATGGTGAAACTAGAGCCAGAAAAAGGGTGGAAATTTTCTAACTCCATAATTTAAGTGGTGCAAACACACAGTAACAAAATGTATAAAGGTCAACTAAAAGGACAAACTGAGGCCTTACTTTTTATTTTAAAAGTTTGCTCTAGGAGAAGAACACTGAAGCTAGAAAAGGGCAGTAGAAAGCAAGGGAGTACATTATGGCTTTCCAACATCTGACATGTCCCCTTTTATTATTTTAAGGAATAAATATCAGAGAAACATGATTTCGAAAGGTTAGCACTGGCTTAATCAAGCATGTTCTTTCCCATTTCCAGAGGGAGTCTGCAGGAATTCATTTCGCAAAGACTTCTGTATTTTCAGGTCATGGCTTCATCCTAAGAATTTTGCTAGATAACAGGTTTTGTGGGGTTTTTTTCCTTTCTAATATATCCATTTAATATTATACTACCTATTTGGCTTATCTAGGCCTGTTACAAGAGCTGAAGTTTGTCACAATTTTTTTTTTTATCAGAATAGCAAATAAAGAAACACAAAGGAATGAGAATAGGGTTTTTAGAGATCATTGCAGAGTTACCTGGGTTTGATCCTTTACATTTTTGAATAATAGTGTCATGTCTAATGAAAGTAACTCAATATGTCATTACAGTGAAATAACCTAATTATGGAAGATGACTAGTTTTGCACAAAGCTCATGAGCCATTCCTGGGCTGGACCTCACTCACCATCTGGGTTTTCAACACATCTCAGTTTTCTTTCAGACTGTTCAAACACTGGAAATTGTGGTGTCTCAGTGTGAGCTCCTGATCAACCAGGACAGATAAGTGAAAAATGCTTTCAAAGGCTGAAATGAGCCAACAAGCCTGTGACCAGGCAATAAAATCCTGGAAAGATTCATGTGAATCAGCAGGGATTTTGGGGTGGTCATTTGATGGAAGGTTTATTAACAAGATGCCTCCTTTCTAGATAGACTTTTGTTTCCACAGTTACAGAAATGTTTTACACCGCGAATATTTCAATGAGGAAGGGCAAAATTGTGGGTCTACAAAAACGCAGCATGGAGCTGTTGTGCTATTTGGATAAGTAACAGCTACTGTGCAGCTTTTGGGGTCAAAACGAATCCAAACATAAGAAGTAGGGTACTGATGCCTGCAAAGAACACAACGGAGAATAGAAAGTATTTTCAAAAAAAATATATTTGTTTTGTATGTACAAATATTTCTTGAATATAAATCATTGACTCTTTAACTCGTGCTGGGTCATGTGGTTCTGTACATCAGTGTAATCAGCATTGCCCTAAAATATTTTAGCTTTATGGGATTTGTATGCAAGTTTCATTTCCTGTCAGTATTTCACTCAGAAAATAAATACTGAAAAATGTGTTTGACCTAATATATTGGGTAGCAAGGTGGACGGATTATAGCTGAGTATCATTGTTCTTATGCCCCTTGCCACGACTGCAGATAAATGCTTTGCCATTTTTTAAATCTAGATTTTTTTTCATGGTTTGTATAAGCAGTGTCCTTCTGCTTTAATTCATGTAATTAGTCATCAGTAAACTGATGTAAGTAAATAGTCTCTTGAAGAGCCCAAGAAGATCTCATTTTCCATAGGAAAATGACTTTAAATGAGCCACAGAGCACATCTTTTTCCTCAAGGAACACCTGAGTTCACATGGAGAGCTCTTGAGTCTGTCCTTTCAGTGAAACCTCTTTAAGGAGTTGTTATGAATGATGGGAAGGCAATCAGGAAAATTAATGACTTTCCAAAGACAGAGAAAGCAATTGCTGTGAAGTTACTCCAGTAAAACTGGTGAAAGTAACTGGCTTTCTGCTGTGTGGGAATGTTCATCTGCCAGCAATTCACGTTTGAGACACCAAAACAAAGGTTTGGTAACATCATTAGAAAAAAAATGGGGTCCTGTTCCAGCTCTCCTCATGGCAACATGAGGAAGTTTAGAACACAGTGACAGTGACTTGTTCTGTACACGTCACCTCCTTGGCTGAGAAAAAGAAACAATGAAATGATGCAACCAAACCCCAAACCATTATTTTACTGCAAAACTATCAAAATGCACTTGTTGCAAGGAGGAAGGCCTTTTTTTTGTTTTCAGAAACAAAAAATTAAACAAACAAACATTTTTCAGGCTCATAGAAGGCTGTTTACCAGGTATCAGAAATAAAAAGCATTAAGAGAGCATCGGTGAGCTTGTGCATTAGCCCAGTGAAAGGCCAAGACTCAGGAAATCCAGCAGGGATCACACAGACGTTTTAAGAAAGGAAAAGTCTAGGTAACTTTCCTCTCCTAGTACTGGTAGTTCCTTGTAACTCACATAATTCATCTCTTGAAATAAAATACCACAAAGCTATAGGAGGTATGAAGGATACCAACCAAATAAGCCAGATAGATCTCTGGAAAATAAATAAAAATCTTTGTATATAGACTGTCCATCTCCACTATCTCTCACATTCCACTGGGGCTATATTTACTAATGTTCCCTTTGTTTCATATCAGTATTGAGACACTCTGCTTTTTACTACCAAAACAACACACTGGGCTATGAGGAATACCTCACCTTCCTCGAGTTGCACTCTGTGACTGCGGAGAATTGTCTATCAAATCAATTAGTTCATTTACTTTGAACCACATCTGCTCCCACAAGGCCATCACAGATGAGCTTCTCTTGATCCATAGGCAATTTGGGGAACTTCAATGGATATAAAAGCGAAGCATTTAGGTTACAGGGAGTTATATTACTTCTTGGAGCAGACAGCTAGGTCTAATTATAAATCTTGAAAACAATCCTGCTGATAATGGCTATGCTTCCTGAAATCAACCCTGTACATGGGGTTTAACCACTTTCAAAATGAGTCCCAGATAGCCAGGTTTTGGTACAGTCAGATGGATCTCTGAGACAAAGCAAGATTCTAAAATTTCCACGCAACTCCAAAAAGAAACAAATGAAAGAATAGTGCTTTATCTTTCTCTTTAAATAAAAAGTGAAGCTCGCCGATTAATATTTTTTATATTTTCAGTAAATAAAATTTTATTGTAATAGTTAAGACTTACATACTTTACTGCCCCAAAGGATTATATCATTAGTCTTTAAAAAGAACAGTGGCCACGTAACAGCTTTTTACAGCAGCAGACTAATTCATTTTCTTTTCAGAATCAGTCACCCATATTGACTTCACTCTACCTCAGCCATAAGTTTAAACATGAATACAAATTACTGTGAGCCATCCACAGAATATGCTAGAATCCAATTTACTTGACATCTTCTTGGGTATCTGTTAAATTAAAATATGTAGTGGTAATATTTTAGCTAAGTAAAATGTGATGTGTTTATATTACTATTGCTGTGCAATCAAAATTATAAGTTGTTTGAACAGCTTATGCAAACTTTCAAGAATCAATGCTATGCAATAATTCCTCCCCAGAACAAATTTTCATTCCAGCTATTTGGTATGCAACACATTAAGCATTTTGCATAATTATATGACTTTACAGTGTCATTTTCATATGTATTATATACCCCAACCTATAGGAAAAGTTGCTTAGAACAAGGATTTAGGGTGGTTGAAGATAAGAATGAGTCTCTGCTTAAATCTCTTATCTAGTACAAGTATTGCACAAGAAAATTCTGCAATATCAAACCACTTACAGCTCAAACATCAACAAAATTCATGAAAATGTACAGCTTTTGTCATTAGCAGCTTTAAAAACAACACCATCCAATCTTATTAATCCTGTAAACAGAATCAAAACCTTACCCACAATAACATTTAATATACTATGGCCAAGAATTCAGCATTAAATCCAAAATCAGTAACAATTAATAATTTAATAACAGCTGAATTCAGCCAAAGAGGCTGTTTACTTATAGTATATATTGCATGTGTGCATAAATGTCATACACTATATAGAAAGATAAGCATAATTGAATATCAATAAAAATGCCTTATGACATCATCTCCTTATCTGAAAACATTTGGCCTCAACTGAATGCTAAAATACTTCTCACTTGTGCTGAGGATGAGAAGCCAGAAAACCATTAACTAAGTCATTTCCATACATCTCCACTTAACAAGTAAAAAAGAAGGTAACAAACAACCTCCTCCTCCACCCCCTTTCACCAAATGGTGCGTATAAAACATTAGGCAAATAAAATAACTAAAAAGCCAATTTAATTTTCTACCGTGTGCTTGTAACTAGGTGCTTTTCCTTGATGAGCCAGAAATCTTGGACCAGCACCTTTGTGAACCTGCTTCAGCAGCACTGGACCAAAGAGAGAAACCCAACAGCCAGAGACAAGCTGGGGAGGGCAAACAGACAGATGGGAATTTTTTAAGAGGAAGGCTGAGCAGAGTTCAAAGGAGCCATTCCAAGTAGCTTTCCATGGCAACAGAGATTTGTAGGATAAATTTAAGTATCGGAGGAAGATAAGAGATTGAAGACTCTTGATCTCCTCAAGAAGACAGGCATTTCGGTTCCCCAGGTAGTTTGGGTGCTAAACAAGAAGAGGTGCAAATCTGACTCAACCTGCCTTGGGAAGGCAAAGTGACAAAACCCTTGTAACTCACCCAAAGCACATACACTGCTTTTAAATTCCAATCCGAGGAAGTGTTTCCCAATGCTCAGTATGCTCCTCTGCTCTGAGGTACAATCAGCAGATGTGAACAAGGGACTGTACTCAAGAGAAATTCCATTTATGCTTATCCTTTACATTCTCCTCTTTAGGCACCATCTTTGGCCTCTTGGCAAAGCTACAGCTGCTCTTGTGTTATGTTAATAGATATTACACTCTTTCTCAGAGTGAGGGATCAGCCTATCAATCTAGAAATTAATACCCTTTTCCACTGTACATTTAAGAGCAGTGAGTCAGAAGCAAGTTCACTTACAAAATTTCTGATATGTGATCTAAATCCGTACTTACATATCACCCTAGCTCAAGAGGAGAGGGTGACTAACTGCTTATCCTAGAATTAATCCTCCTCATAAGAAGGTAGCACAAAATACACCAACAGTGAGCAGTTTTTCACTGGTACTCACTGCGGAGCCTTTGTACAATCACAAAACAAACCATATTTGTTTTAAAGCAGTTGCAAGGGCTCCAGTGCTCAGAGCTACCGCATCCATACCAGAAGGGACATAGGAAGACTGTGGAATTCAGCTGCAGGCAGATACAACAGTTTCCCCCATCACTGTGCAATCCAGATAAGGACATAAGCATTCACTGCATCCTGTGATGGAGGGTGAGGTAATGTAACTGAAATGTGAAGACAAAAAACTCTAATGCACCTACTTTTTCTGACTCTACCCACACTGTTCCACACATTTGACTTAAATCTACACTTTCTTTTTGGCATTCTGTTTAAGGATGCACCAGCTTATTTAGTTGCAAGAATATCACACATCAAGAGATTTGCCAAGCATTATTCCCATAAGCAAATAATATTCCAGGCAGAAAAGCTTTACCAACATATATTCAAATTACTGAGACTTTATGTGGGCAGTAAAACTATTTCTTCTGTGAAATAGCTTAGCTTGTTACTTTTCCTTAGTTACGCAGAGGCAAAATATCTTTAAGCATGGCTCTGATTTACAGTAAATATCAGAGGGAAAACATAACATTAAGAAAGGAAATGTTCAAAATACTATTTATCTCCTTACAAGGCATAGTAATTCTTTCTAGAAATTATTATAGATTTAACAGTCATACCACACACAGTAAATGCTGCAGTGCTACAGCAAACTGAGTATGTCATTTCCAGCTATTAAAAAAACCATGTTTATACAATGTGAAGAGGACTGGTGACATCTTCCTTAACCTGCACAATATGTTTGAAGAGAGAAACACCATAATCCTTGTACTGAACACAAATAAGTAACAAAACTTATTATATGAGTTGATGGTTTAAAGGCCAGAAATTTTTATTAGTCGCATTTGACAACACAAAGCATGCAGCATTTTCCTAGATAGGTACAACACCAAACAAATCAATGACTTCCATAGATTCCTATGAAAATATGAAATTATACTTTTGAGATTTTCTAACCTAGGTATGAAACAAAAGATTTGCAGCTAATCTTGGCATATGCTACAACAGTTAGATTTTTTTCAAGTATCCATAATGCAACTAAATTGCAAATGCCATCACATCTAAGTTCAATGGGACCTCCGGGTGCTCAAAAGTCTTCAAGGGTGGGTTTGCTTATACAGAAAGGAGCATCTGCAAAAATGTGAGAGTTCATCCATGCCCATTTTATTTTTGCTACTCTATTTGTCCTCAGAAAAGAGTTTCATGCTCAGTTAACTGAAATAGTTTCTCTACAAACATAAAGTGGGAGTTCTTGTTCATTTTCATTAACAGAACAAAGGGATTTAGATGCCAACCCTTTGGGTTCCTTTGAAAAAAAACCCTTTTGTGTAGGATGACTAACAAACAAAACACCTGTTCTTACAAGTTGTTAAATGCTTTCAGTTCCACGCATAAAAGATGAGTACTTGTTACATTTCAGGGACCTTATGTAACAAAGATTGTTAAGAAAGTTGCAGTCGCAGCTCAGATTTCAGTGTAACAGGCACACGGGAATGTGCTTCCCCTTAAGCTGTTCTATCTTAATTTGCCCTGTGTCCCCCAGTGCCACACTCTAGAACAGTAATGTTAAGCTTACAAAGTACAAAGGCTGCTCTTCTTCTGCAGGTCCTTTAGAAAAAAACGTATGGACCTTCTGGTGTCCAAACCCAGTCTGAAAATTACTGACTTGAAAGCAACATCCCAGCCACTTCCATCTGATACCTGATGTTCACAGCAGGTGTATTATTTCACTACTGTTAAACACGTCATTAAGTAATTTAGGATTGATCTTCACAACGACTTACTGTGATGTACTACCAGAAAGGAAAAGCTAAAAGCCATGACCTGATTCCTCGCAGTATATTGCAACATATTCCACAAGAACTCCTGAAATAGAGCTGAAATGGGAAAGAACAGGGGAAGACTTCACTGCACAGCTGTCACTAGGCAGTTCTGACCCTCCTCACAATGACTCATAATTCTCTGTATATAAGCAATGTGATTTCAAGTTTGTCAGATAATAATACTTCATGTTACATTAACAGATAATTTTTAAAAAACCAAATAATTAAGCAGTACCAAATCTCCACCTTTTCTGCAAAGAAGACGGTCTTCTGGAGCAAGCAGGGATTGTCCTGTGTTCAGGGGCAGATATAGCTCATTTTAGGGAGAAAAGTGTTGATTTTTCAAATCCCTACTAAATAAGGCAGTCTTTCTGCACAGTATGTATTGAAAATTGGGAAAGAAAAGACAACTGAGATGAAACATCTTTGCCATATTGCTTGACATGCTCCATTCCACAGTAAGTTGAATTGCTCACCCACATGAAGCTCTTCAGGAGATGGATACCTGGATAATCCCCTAAGACCTGCGATTCCTCCTGATGGATAGATATTTGTTGCTACATGGCAACAGTCTGTCAGTACATTAGAAACCTCAGAGAAAGAAGCAGAACATGCTCATGTAGAGGAAAGCTCCATTCTGATCCTGCCTCACCAGGGGAGTAAATTGGGTTGCTAAAGATCAGGTCAGGACCAGGGTACTCAGAACAAAAGCATCTCTATAAACCATGCACAGAACAAATGACCATGTTTATGTTACCAAACACGTGCTGCAGGGAGTGGGCCAACATCCCACAGCAGGGATCTTCTCTACTCAGCTTGCCTGGCACAGACTACAAAATCACTAGCAAGGAATTCAAAATCCCTGAGCTCCTCAAAGGATCTTGGATAACAAGAGTGGAGGCAAGGAGCAAAATTCCACCCACTGCAAAGGGAGCAGTTCCCCATTAAAGGCCTGGACTAGAAGAGCAGATGTTAGAAAGCACTGCAAGAGAGGAGGAGTCAGGTGAGCTCCCACTGACACCCTACCAGTGTCCCACGAGTTAAAATTTCATCTGGAACACTGCCTCTAAAAGCCATTTCTGGGGACAGCTCAGCTTTTTCCAACACATCTTATACCAATTCTGCTGTCCAGAGCCGGCACAGAGCCAGAGACAAACATTCAGCATCCTGGAAATAGATGAACAGTGCAAAACAAATTAACTTAATCACAGGTATCAGCAAATATTTCCTTTCACTATTTGTGGATTATAATTAGTAAAAATTTGGACAACCACTGGTTCTCAATAAAAATATTAAACGTGAAAGTTTTATCCAATTCTAAAGGAAACACTTACATTTGAAAACACAAACAGGAAGTCCTGTAATTTGAATTTGTGCTCTCTTTCAGAAAATATAGAAAAGCACAGAGCAGAAGTAATGCAATGTGACAGGTGACCAGACACAAATCACAAACCGTTAAGAAATGCCATTTACAAAAGCCCATTTCTTCAAGTTAATCACCCTTATTATTAAACAAATACTAAGAATAACATGATTTAAAATAAAATTAGTGAAGGCCAATAAAAGTTTAACTCACTCAATTACAGCAATAATTGTCTATTACCCTCCATAATGCAGCTTAGCCAGCATTAATGTCTGTCACTTCAGACTGCATTTGCAAAATGACTGTATCATAAAAAGGGATTTTCACAAAAGCTACATTTCAACAGCTCATAGTTTCCAAGATATAACAGGTTTCCTTTGCAATAAGGAGTGAGCCTTAGAGTGAGACTGAATAATGTATATCCTTGTAAATCTTTCCTCCTGGAAGATTTACTCATCCCCAACAATAGGTAGAACAGTTTAGCAGAAATCATGTAACGATGCCACACTTCATGAAATGTCTTAAACATATCCATACAGAAATAGCTTCTAATCTCTTTCAAGTGATCATAAGTGTGGTCTAAAGTGGTTTTATTACTACATATGGATGATAATATGTTCATGCCCATAATACAGGATATAACTTTAAAATACAGGATATAACTTTAAAATACAGGATATAACTTGACTAAGATTATCTTAGCATCTCAATCAATAACAATCTGATTGTGGAATAAAAATTAAAGCTGAAAAAATGGTAAATTCTATTGACATCTGATAAAAATTTCAAGCCTGTAAAATAAACGATGTTCTACATACTAAATTCTACATTATATGTGTAGAATTATGTACACCAAAAGACTTCTGCACAGTTTCACCCCCCTCCAGAAGATTAAGAAGCACATCTTCCTTGTAATTTTTTGCCCAATCAATCTCATTAAGGAGTTACATTTATTATTATACAGTCACTCCATAGAAACAAGACATACTAACATTTTCTTGCTCTCTATAAAAACATCAAACAGCTTGTGGTGATCAGTTACAATACCCTATTTGTTTTTTCTGTGGAAAATTGTTATTTCTTACAACCTAAACCCCTGAGAAAGAACAGATTTTATGAAGTACTCATGAGCAAAATTCAACACAAAGCACAGAAATAGGTATAAATAAACGTAACATAATTAAAGTTATATACAGATGCTTGGGGCTATAGCAGAAATTAGCATATATGGAAAAGTATTGCCTCTTCATAAAGAAGGACTCAAATTATTACTCAAAAATGAGACTACCAAATCAAAATGAGCACTCAGCTGAGCAATGATATTTGTATAAATCTTGGTGCCTTTGGAAATTAAACGGATGCACAAGGGATATTCTCATCAACTTGTTCGTATAAATTGCAATACAACAAGGAGAAGAAGACAATGCTAAAAATGCTGTCCTTTTTTCAACACACAAGCAGAAGAGATACAAATTGGGCCTGACTGCTAATGCCACTATCTGGGAATTTGAGAGAGATTTGTCATCTCTTCAGTTTCTTTCAGAAAATTGCTAAATGCACACACAGGTATATTATGAAGCCCATGCCTTCGTATGAATGAATATGAGGTAATTTCCCAAAGTATTTAAACATTTCCACAGTTTCTTAACATGTTACACTCAGACCTCTTCTCACCCTCAGCAAGTAGTAGCTTCAACCCTTGGAATGAATTCCTGCCCAAATCAGAAAAAACTAATAAATTAATTATTTCATCTTTGATTTTCCTGCCCAGCATAAAGATATGACATTATCTTTCCATATTTTGAACAGGCAGTCCCAGTAATGCTGCTACACTAGAAGACAACACAGCTCTCTGACCATCCCTTGGTATTTCTCACCTGGCCGTGCAGACCAGCATCAAAAGCACCTTGTTGTTTTGTTTTTTCTTTTGGTTTTGATTGGTTTTTGGGGGGTTTTTTTGTACGTCTTTGCAGAAAAATATGAAAACCTGGACATTTAAAACCAAATACTAATGATGCAACCAATTAATCAGTGCAATCAACTGAATATGCTAAAACTACATCAAGGAAGTCAAAAGACTAACAGATGTAATTTCCATCAAAACAGATGACAAAATGCATACACTTTCCAAACATAAGGTCATGACAATTCATTATGCATGATTAGCACACTTCCCTCTTGCATAACAGCACGCTCACCAGAACCCAGGTAATTCGAGTTTTACGAGTAAGTGACACCAGCTGACTGGAGTTACAGGATTAAAAGTAATGACTGCAGCTACAAGAACCTCTGGAATAATCTCTTCCTCAACCAAGTTCTACATTCTAGAAGGTTATAAAGCTGTTTAGTTCCCTGCAGATACTTTGTCTTTTTGAAGGCACATCATCATACATTCCTAGGTTCCAACATTTGAAGGCCATGTCAAAAAAAAAAATGGTTTAGAACAAATTTGTGGACTCTGTTTGTTACATAATACACCTACTGCATATAAAAAATATGAACAATAACATGTATAATTCATACAATACACAGTAAGAATCTCCATTGATACCCCCAAATACCAACATGTTTATATACACACAGCAACATATTCCTCCTGTCACACTCACTCCATACATAGTGGTGATTTAAGCAGTGATTAATAACCTGAAGAAACTATGAAACCACTACAGAAACAAAGACATTTACTACTTCAGTCATTAAAAGCTGAAGTATCAGACTTTATTTTAATCAAGTTTTATACTGCCAGAACTACTTTAGTTATTTTCCAGAAGAGGGTAAGAACAGTGATTTCTAGTTCAGTTACGAGCAGAAGAACATTACCTATAATTTAGCCATCAGCCAAATTAAGCACTGGAATAGCAACACTAATCTGGCTGAAAGTTTTGAAGACTTGTATTGAAGGTACACAGGGATAAAGCATTTTGGTTTTGTTCAGAACTCAGGTCATGTTCTGAGCTCTGTGTGTACTCCCCTCTCCAACCGGGGTCACAATTCCTCTTTACATCCCAATTCCCTTTCTGCAGGCCTCCTGCCTTCCAAGTTTCTCTCTAGATTACACCTCAGACTTGCCAAGGCCACTTAAAATTAATAAAGGTGGACTGGTTGAAATTTTCTTCAGGCTACAATTCTTCCACAGCGCTTTCGTGCTTGTCTTTCATGTCAGTAATACTCTGTGTACCCACAGAAATTTAACTTAGCTTTACTACACTTGCACAATGGCAGACTGATGAAATACTACAGAAAGGAGTAGCAAATTTCATAACACATCATGCAGATCAAGCATACAGAGATTGCAGGGTTGTTCTTCCCTTTAGACTTCATCAATCTCCAGGATAGTATTTCAAGCAGTTTTTCAGAAGCAAAATCCCGAAACAGTAAAGGCATGATCCAAAATCTCAAATGATTCTACAGCTGGTCAGCATCCATGGCTGTAAAACCTGCACTCGTAATGAAAGGAAAGCAAATACCCAACTTACTATCTGTGACAAATTACATAAGCTTTTCCCAGAACATTTTAACCTAAACACCTTCTTTATTTCTAGATCTATTAAGGATCCCAGTAGAGTCATTATCATGTTAGGAGTATGTTTCTCCAAAACACAGAGGTCTTTTCCTTATGATCAGTATATCACATTCATCACCATTAACAGTCTCAGAGAAGCTTAACTATTCAAACCCGGCTCAGGAAAAAATCAATACAAAAATCCAGGTACTGTCATCAGGAGGTGGTGAGGGAGGGGGTGGGGAGCACTGGAGTTAAACTACAGGATTATACCTGAACTGCCATATAGTCATAACAACTTCCAAATATAACCCAACCACATTCTGGGGTTTCTTGAATAGAAAATAGCATATTATGGTTCATTTATGAAATGAAACGACATATAACCTTTCTTCTTTTTTTCAGGTTTTTATCAACCTTGTAAAGTGGTAAACAAAAAACCAAAACCCACAAAATTTAACACTTTCTCTTCATCTATGCAGATCTGGCATGCCCTGTTTTCCGTACATGAAAAATCTCAGATTAGAAAATTCTGACATTCTGAATTTAAATTTAAAGCCTTGCAGTACCTGAGTGCTTAGCTGTTTGATACCCAGGAATCGAAAACATTCATTTTTGCTAAAAGAAAGCAAGTATCCATTTCCTTGTAATAAAAAGGGTGCAAGCCTCTTTCATCAGACTTTAAAAAAGATGAATCCTTAATTTCCAGATCTGTGAAGGACTCCTTTAAAAATCTCCTGGCATAATGCATTCTTGGATGAAGAGCTTTGATGTTTTGTGGAAGGCATTTTCTTCTGTCATTAAAAGGCTGTGACAGAAATCACTTTTGGGCTTTTTACAAATAATTAAGAGAAAATTAAATTCCTCCTGTTTTAAATGAGTTGTTTTAATTAGAAGTGGAAGACAGACATAGCTCCCAAGTGACCCATAGTGTATTTGAGACAAACAAAAATGTCATTTTCAGCAAGAAAAGCCTGTTGAACCCCGTGTATGCTGAGCCACACTGATGATTTCTGTAGTGCTCACAGCTAATTTACAAGCTTTCCATAAACATAGCATTATAGTGTTTCAATGATTCCTAAACATAGAGGAGTTTATCCCAACACGTCCGTCTGTAATTATCCCATTGAAGGAAAGCAAAGCAGACAGAGTAATCACATCTTAGGAAAGTGATTCCTGGGAAATTACCATATAAACCTTTCCCATTTCTGTCCTCTCTTTGAAATGTTTCCAATTTTTGCTGCTTAACACATTTTTAAAAACCTCTACTCATTAGAATAGAGTTTAAAGACATTTGAGTTTTTGGCTCATTGCACAGGAGAAGATTTAGCTAAGGACATCCACCTTAGGAACAGCTCGAATGAGAACCCATAACACATAATAAATTTCGTGATTGCTTTTGCTTGACCAAAACCTGCCACATACTGTTATCTGTTCCTTCTAGGTTAAGATAAAATGCCTGACTGGAACTGCTAATTTTTTAGCAAACAGGAAAACTTCGTTTTTAGATTACAAGAGCAGCACTGATTAGATGGCTGCGATTACGAAGTGGCTCAGCCAGAGATGCAGTGCTTGTCGCACATCCATGGAGAACTCTCTCCTCTCAGAATTTATTGTGCCAGACTGTCCAGATGAAGGCACTCCCAGGTGAGCCAGGCTGTCTAATGGATCAAGGAAAAGACAAAACAGGTTCACAATTAAAGCTGAGAAAGTCCTGTATCACTCCTAGCACTCCTCATTAACCAGGTGTTTAAATTCAGAATGCACATGTCTGAGCTGCACAAGGAAGTGCTTTGACTGCAGAGCAGGTGCCAGAGGGAGCACAAAGTACACCAGGACTGCAGCTGCTGCCCAGCCTGGCTCCTTCAGAGACAGCCCCTTCCTGCTCCTCACCACAGGGCTCTGGGCAGCAGCAGCCTCAGCTCTAGTGAAGACAATTCAGGGAACTGCAGTCTTTTATTTCTTTTTTTTAAAGTATTGTTTATTATTTTTAATTTTAAAAGAAACATGTTGGCAGATCTAAATCATAGACTGAAAAACCTGTTTTTCAGTTTTACGGGAACTAAATAGGAGTGAGCAGGGTTTCAACTCCAAGTCTTATTTAAATTCAAGAAAAAGTTCTCAGCAAATTCAGCATCAGCCAGATTTATCACTAATGTACCAAGGAAAAGGTATACTATTTTAATGAATGTGTACTATTAAAATTTATTTATTAATATTTACTTTATATATTATATTATTCAGTATTTTAGTATAGTACTAAAATAGTAATGATAGTGCTTTATTTATTCTTAAATTACTACTAATAATATTACCAATTAGCATGATTTACTTCCTTTGCTACACACTGAGTTTTAACTCCAGTGTTACTATATCATCACACCTTTGATTTGGCTGTCCAATAATTCAATATAACACTTCAGGCTGACAAGTCAAGCCAAAAGAAACTCACGCTCAATGCTTAAGGAGTCACCAGGTCTGCAGGCAGAATAGAAGGGAACTCTCGCAAAGAAAAGTTTGCAGTTCTGTTCCCATGCTTGCATTCCACTCTTTGGTCATTGCCCTCTTTAGTTCCCTGCTGCTTTCTACTGTAGTGGAAAAGATACAAGCATAAAAAATTCCTAAAGTTTCAGGGTTTGCTGGTCAATTTTTTGTTTGGGGTGTTTTTCCCAATTTTTCACGTATTCACAAATGGTTATCCAAGTAAAGAAGGAAATGTTGCCACATAGCAAAGTCCATTCAACAACAAAAGCAGGATTTTCAGAAGGTACCTGTCACTTCAAAACTGTGACCAAACTGCTCTCTCCATTTAACATTCAAGATTCTTTACATCATCTCGGAAAATGAAGTGGAAGCACAAGCACACAAAATCAGTTAGCTTGCATCAAACTTTCATTATGAGCACATGTATTGATGCTTTATTCAAACTCAGTTGGAGAGCTTTTGACACAGGGAAAAACTGTTCCGTAAAACCCTCAATTTCTCTCTTAGGGTCTCAATCAGGGTACTCAACCATGGACTTTTCTAATTGTCCACCACCAAAATTGCCTACTGCAAAACATATATTCTGTATTTACCTACAGAATCCTTCTTTGTATACATTGCAGTCTTTATGAAAAATATCTAATGACAGATGACGTGGTAAGTGTCCTTTTATAGCTTTAGACCCTTCATTGCTAGTCCTAATGAAGAGTGCCTCTGCAAAAAGTTTTTATGACTGCACTAATCAATTTGGCAAGGTCTGTAAAACAGTCTACAAATTGATCTCTCAGATTTTCAGAAGACACCTACATATTTATCTGTGCTTTTGTAAAATGCTACATCAATGCTGAACAGTGCAAGAATTTAATATTATATTAGTTTAACCTGGCATTGCTTCAATCAATAAATAAAATTAGAATAATTTAGTCTCCCATGACTAAATGCTGAATTTAGCAGTTTTTCCAGATACACAGCCAGATGAAACCAGAGAATTAATTTCATTAAGAGTTCTTTATGCTGTGCTCTTCTGAATCTAACTTTTCCCATTGGCCCCACTTGGTTATGATGGCCCTTGAATGAACCCTGTTATCTTAGGATGCACAATGCTTTAAATTGCCATTAGCAAGCATCACCAGGATCACCTGCATTTGAATGAGGCCAAAGGAAAGAATTTCTGTGCCACCATTTTCAGCATGGAAAGCTTTCCTCTAAAATAAGATGTTGGCTTGTCACTTGGCACAGCAGGGAGACAAAACTGTCAAAGAAACCATCTATCCTTATCTATGTCCTTTGATACTTCTAACTCTGCGCTTAGCACTACTAAAGGCTTTAAATTCTTTCTCCTTCGGGGGAAAAAAAGGTCTCTTACAAGAATAAAACATTATTTGGTTTAATTCATGCTACAGGAGAAAAGATCCTCTGAAAGCTGAATGATGTTCCCAAGGCCACATGCACTGCTGGACTAAAATGTCCTATGGGCTTAAGACTCACATTCTTGAAGATACTCAGGTAGATGCCTAGTCCAGTTAAGTTCAAAAGGTTATCAGAACCCAAATTCCTTCGGGATCCAGGCATTAGTATATTCCTAACACATCCCGTACTTTCAAGAAGGGCTCTGTGTTTAATAGCTGTTGCTATTGCTCTAAAAGAGCTATCACAGTTATCCAACATCAGCTACATGTACACTTTCAACAGAGCCAACAAAAACAGGAACTGCCAGAGCTTGTCTATCCTATGGATTACACCGCAGCAGCCAGGGAATTAAGGTACAAAGGCCACAGATCACAGGCAAATCCCGCAGCTGGGTGCTTCTGAGTGGAGACAGCACTTCTGAAAGTTGCCAAATGACAACTGCAGAGCCTTGATGTCCTTAAAACTTCAGAAGAGGGGTGGGTATAAGCAAATCCATGCCCTGTAGACTGCTTCGGAAATCCCCCCTATTCTTTACTGTCACCCTCTGATAAGTGCAGCTTCACAGACCATGACAACCCTAGGAGTGCCAAGCAAAGCCACATGTTGTCATTATCTACTGACCACACACTTGATGCTTGACATGATTAATTATAGGTGTTTTCATACTGCCTCAAGGAGTTTTCAAAGCAGTTTTAAATTTGACAGAGTCAGCTACAAGTTATGGAAGCACAAGATGAGAATTACAGAAACCATAGGATGACACAATTAATCAGTATATAGAGAGGGCAAACAACATTGCTGTGTTGTGCAGGTATCGCCAAAGAGGGGATCATCTCAGTTCACCATTGCCAGCTTGGGTGAAAGTCAGAGCAATTGCAGGGAGGGAAGGATGTAAATAAGGACAGACCACTGAGGTACCAACACCTCCTACCTCCACCAAGGAAACTGAAATTATGCTCTTTTGATGTCAAGACTGAATTCATATTAAATCCTTCACTATTAAAACAAGCAGGAAATAGCATTTCTTGTTCTTATGGGAACACAGTCAGCATAAGAGCCATTCACAGGGAGAAATGGTTCGGCAGAAGGTTGGATTTAAGCCAGAGGCAGGTCATAGTCTCTTCCCAGCAGTCAACAAAGCTCTAACTGAACAAAGCTGAAGCCATGGCAATACTGGCCAAATCCCAATGATTTCCTTGTGTCACAGGGCTGAAGAGTGAGAGTGAAGAAATCCAGCACTCCCTGTATTGCGCATGGAGTCTCAGTGACTCCTTTGATTCAACTGTAATCATTTTAAACACTGGAAACACATCTTTGTCTTTGCAAGAACTATCTTGGTCAGCAGTCCTAATGTAAATCCTCACAGAAGAACCTTTCTAACCAGAACAAAAGCTTCCTGGTATGAAAGACAGGATTCCTTCTGGACACAACTCTCTTATAAGACTGTTATAAACACTTTAAAGCCCAGGACTGTTGCATGTAAGCTCCTCCTAAAAGAGAATCAGTAGTTGCCAAGCAACTTTCAAAAGATTACCATAAAAATAGTATAGAAAAATAATCACTAACATATACAAAAAGCACAGGAGTTTGTGAGGGAGTAGAAGAGTTAAAAAAAAAAAAGGGAGAGAGAGAAGAGACACCAGGAACATTAAGTTTTCAAACTTACTTTAAGCATTTGCTGTCACTAAATGCAATTCTGTAAGCAAAGCACAGCTCCGCACTCATCTAAACATTTGGACATTTTGCCAACAAAGAGAAATCTCAGGCTTCTGAACCTTAATAGCAGTTCATGCTTTTGGGAAATAGTTGCTGAGTGTCCTCAGCTACCACTGCCACAGATCTATATCTTAAACACATGCTGAGGAACCTCTCTCAAAATCCATCCCTTTAATCAGTCCTTAACATCTGTATTTATAGCCTCATCCTTCTTCCCCCTGCCCTGTGCTGACCAAACCCTAGGGAAGGCCTAGAATAAACCTCAAAATTTAAAAAATGGCTAACTCAATAATTACAACAATTTTTTTAAGGTTTCTATACCCTCCTTGGGAGGCAGTGAAAATACACATTATAGACTAAATAGCCAGGACCACAAAGTAGACATTTAAACTACCTTAATGACCTTTCCAGCCAGGCAAAACAATTCCTCTGGAAGAAATATAAACAACTTGAAGCTTTTATTATCCCATCCCAATTCCCTGAAGCCTTAAAGAGACAGAGATACCAAAGAGTGTACCATCCATGTGTCCTGTTTCTTGGATTGTCTGATTCTTTTTGCTAAGCCCATTCTGAAATAAGAGTCCATAACACACAAAACTAAAGTATTTTCTAACACAGCAACAAAGGTGTATTTCCTTACTCCCACTTTTCACCATTAAAGCAGCACATGGTTGAGGGAAAAATTACTTTGAACCTGCCACTTGAGGGCTCCTGCCCTAAGCAGAGGGTAATAAATGTCTGAAAAGTCAGATGAAGGACTGCCCGAGAGCTGCACGGCAGAAATTACCTGACCAAACTTCAGTCACCTCATCTCTGCTTAACTCTTACTAGTGATGAAATTCAACAGGTTCTGAGGCTATATGGCTACGTTAATACAGATAATTGATATTTTCACAAGCAGGCACACCAGGTTGTTAATATTTAATACTTAGAGGAGGACCAAACATTAAAGTCTCAGACTTTCAGGTCTTCGAGGCCACAGCTGCTCCCAGGCTGCAGCACGTACAACAAGGAGACTGCTCTCTCAGCAGAAACCAGAGAACTTAAATCAGCACAGATCAGATACAGTTCCAAATCTTCATTCTTTTCCCCGACAAGCGCTGAAGAAACCAGGCAGAATATTCCCAGCTACCTAGGCCTAAAAGGCTATGCCAGCTGCCAACACTTTTTGAGCTGTTTCTTCATAACTTGCCAGGAAAGAAGGAAACAGTGTGATGCATCTGATTTACCCTCATGCAGGGTACAAATATTTGCTGACTGCACAAGGTATAAAATTCACCTCTATTCATACATATTTCAAGATACTAAATTCAACTATCTTCATTGAAATAAATTGTGCATAGAGCAATTGTGATTATAAACTTAAACAGACCATCTTGAAGTGGAATAAATAGTTGATATTACAAGTTTCACAAAATCAATCTTCCCAATATCTGTCTTTCCAACAGCTGGGTGCTTAGAGCAGAGGTGTTTATCCTGCTCATTATGCTAAACCTTCAGTGAACAATTTAGCCTTGACGTTCTGGTTTATGCAAAAAGGAAAAATGTCACAACACTGAGATCACTGCAGTCAGAGTTATGGATAGACTGCAGGGATTCACATGTTTACAGGGAAGTATAGCCTTGGTAGCTATCTAGATGGAGAAAACAGAAGATAACTTGGTAAAACACTAAAGCCACATAAGGTTGCAAAGCACCCAGTCCCCAGAGTCAGGCATTGCTTTGAGGCGAAGATCAGACACCAAACATCCAGAGGCCATTTGGAAGCTGAGTTTTATTTGGATTGTTCAATCTACATATTCACTGATTATATCCCATGACTTTATGACTAACACTTTGTTATGTTTTGATGCTTGTATCCAAATGTCTTGAGCCATCACAGTACTCTGCTTCAAAATATTGCAATACTATTTTGACACCTGCAGCAATTTTACATTTACATCATTGAAGAAGGTTCAGTTGTGCTGACATAGACATGTTCAGAGGATGGCAACAAGAAAAATCAGTTCATGATGAACTTCAAAAATGCATCCCAAGCAGTCATTCTGTTACTCCAGCATTTCTAATTATTTTTACAAAGGGAGCATATATCAGCAAGAAGTGGTGCATCATCCATAACTCCTAATCGTTGAGCTAGTTTGTCAACTTAGATTTGTGGAAGCCTTTTCAGCACATGAGAATTTCAATTAAAATTATACTTGTGTGCAAGCTCTCTGCAAAACTTTCCTGTCACTGAGGTGCCACACAAGCCTCCACAACTCAGAAGGTTGGTGCTCAGTTCCCATGGATACAGGAAACATCTGCAGTGCCAACACACAATGAAGCCCCAATATGATAAGTCTCTATAGCCTAAAGCTATCTTTTTGGCTGAAAAATAATGGATTTCTTCATGCAGTTTTTACAGTTATGTGCCTCCACAGCTTCCAAAGCTCTTCATTCTTCCAACCTCGGTCACAATTAGTTTTGAGGCATGCTTGGGAGAATTACTTAAGAAGTCTAGAAATTATAATAAAAGTGACTGCTGAACTCCCCAGGAAAGCAATGAAATGCATAAATACTTCCTAATCATTGTGTGATATTGAGCCCACTGTACTCTACTCATCAACAGATGATATAAATGGCTTACCACCCATCCAAAAATCACTGGAAGGAAAAATACAACTGTACCTAAGATAGGTGTCATAAGACAAAAAAACCCCAAACCCAACGCCTTAGTTGAGAATGCAAAATGTATCAAAATACCTGTCTTAGACCTGCAAAGACAGTCCTTAACTGTTGCATATGTTGTATCAATATCAAACAATCATGCCCAAAAATAATTACTTTCCTTAAAATACTTATACACAGAGGCAGAGAAACACAGTCAGAATCAAAGCAGTGAAAAATCCGACACATTTGAGATCCTCTCTCAGAGACTTTTCCCCACATGAGTTGTACAGGAGTGAACAATGTTTCAGTGACAGGTCCCTAAACTCAGCCTCACCCCATCCAGCTCAGAAGATTAAACCACTCAGCCCAGTGAATCTGGGCGGCCAAAGGGGTGGCCAAAGACTACTCCTTGGACTGATGTCAACCTAAAATCTATGCTTGAAAACAGAAATCTCCAACTGCTGCTTTTACACTCTTTTCAGTGAGGAGCAGAGCTGTCGTGGACACCAGAAACGAGCACTGCCCAACTAATTTTAAGTCTAAGCAGATGTTTTTGGACTACAGGAGACTGTCTCTGGTAAAGAGCTACAAGTGAGCAAAGCTTTAACCATGTTGAGGAGAGTCAGTGGCAGAAAAAGGTGGTAGGAAAACAGTATTTTTTAAACCAAATCAAATGTGGACTGGATCAAATGCACAGTAAATTTGATTTGTGATGGTATCTATCAATCTACTATGAAAAACTGAACATAGCATTCAGACATCACCTCCCTCAGGACTGCTGGATCTTACTAAGCATGGTAAAGCGAAAATTATCTTTAGTAATGTACCATTATTTTTAACTGACCCAAAAAGCTAGCTGTCAAAGTGTTTTCAGTCTGCCAAATGCAACTTTAGGTGTGCAGGAGGACACCTAAGGACTTTAATATGTTTCTTACAAAGAAAATATCCACACTGGAAAATGAGTGAAAACTTAAATAGATGAGGGAGTGAGGGAATGTCTCCAGCATACTCTGATAAATTAAGAACTGCATTCTTAAGAGTATTACACTGTGTTCGTGATCAATTCCCATATTAGCTATATATTAAAAAACAAACAAACAAAACCAAAATAACAAAAAAAAAAAATATCCAACTCCATGCCTGTGCCATACACCATACAAAGGTGCTCAAACCACGAACTGGTTATTGGCTCTGTAGTATCTTAGCTGTGAAACTTAGACTGGTTGAGGAATTGGGGAGAGGGTCAAAATCCACCATCACACTCAAAGATATAAAACAAAACTATTTTCTGCACACAGAGTTTTGGAACTGGCAGTACCCTGTGACATCGGTGAGTTTTGGCATTGCAGTGTTTTATAAACATTTACTTTTGTGAGCATAATATTTTCGAAGAATTTTTCTCAAAACGATGGGGTGGATCATCCTCACTGTTCTCATCCCAAAATCATCCAGAGTCTTCTTGCAGAAGAAGTGAACGGATTCCTTGACAGCTGTATCCTCATCCAACATTCACCAATTCTCCCAAGCAAGTTAAGGCAGAGATCTGAAATGCTCTGGAAGGGAAGATCTTGTGCTTCAGTTTGATCATGAAACAAGTTCATGTCCTGCACAGGAAATACCTATATGGGCACATTTTCCCACAGTTGTTGTCTTCTGAAATTCATTCACATTTTGGAAAGAGGCCATACATCATACAGACTTGGCAAGACTGCTTTAAAAGCCAGATCAGTTCCTTGCTCTGGTTCACGGCACAGCCGTACAAACGTGCTGGCACAACAGATGTCTAGGGGAAGGTGAGGAAACAGGCATGCTTCACTGCTATCAAAAACATCTTACTATGAAGCCACAGCCTCTATAAAACAACATACAAATAAACCCAAGATGAAGTCATTTGAAAAATTCCCAGCACCTTACAGACAAAAGGAAACAAAAGTTATCTAATATCTTCCATTATGTGTAAAGTCTATTGTCCAAATATAGCAAGCTTGCAATTAAGAATATTTCCTACTGTAGCTTACATCAAAAGAATCTACACTAAAAAAAATAAGGCGGGGGGGAGGATCCGAATGCTATCCGATCATTAGAGTCAGGAAGATAAGCATTGCCCTAGGCATCATACCATAAAATTTGACAGGACTGCACATAAGAAGTGATTTGAATACAAATCCATTACATAACACTGATATTAAACAGGGTTCCTTCTAGTCAAAGACTGGACAAAAGAACATCCTGGGTTTGTTTTGTAAAGACATTTCTGAAGCCCAGAAAAGCCCAGTGCTACCTAACAGGCTTTCTCTGGAGACATGGGCTTTCCTTGAATTTATTCCCACTGGAACTACATTAGATCGCTTGGAAGGAGACAAACCTAGACTCTCACATTTTCTGTGAGGGTGTATCCATCTCAGCCTATCCACAACATTCGTAAATTCTTCTCATAATTAATCTGACTTAAAGACTTGCTTGTCTTCTGTAAATTTAAACTCAACTACATTTCATCTCAAATCTTTGTTACTCAACTGAAGAGAAGGCCCTATTGTCTACTTAATTACATACTGTGGTCAAGACAATGTCTGACTTTATTATGACGAACAAAATATCCTAATTTCTTGTTGAAGCAATGTCTCTAATTTTTCTAAGTCTCCTTGTGGGAGAGAAAGGTGTTGGCTGGTGTCCACCTGCCCAATAGATTTCTTTATGACTCTCACCAGGACTGGAAATTCAGTTCCTAGAGCAGTTCACCTGATTATTTTTCAAAATCAAAGCAAGAATTTCTGCGTAATTCCAGCATTTCTCATCGTCTGCATGTCCCAACTTTCAGATAGAAGAGTGCCCCTAAAATACTACAATTTTACTCATAATCTATTTTGATTTCACTGAGATTTATTTACATAGGAGATGCATTTTTATCGGTCTTCTTCTGTTCAGTTACTCAAAATGTAGAGCTAACCACAACATACAATCATCTCAAATACAAGTTTCTGTAGATATAAGCCATTGAAAAGCATCCATCTTCCTGCTGTCAACATGCTCAGTTCACAGGGTGTAAGAGCACCTCAGTGAACGGTTTGGCTGCTGTGGATTTTTCCAGCATCCAAACACATGGCTGACATAGTTCAGTCCCTCAAAAGTATTTACACATAATGGTAAACAGACTGTTAATCAGCTATGGCTTAAATCTGCTTATTACTGATACAGACTGCTGACTAGAAGAGAGAAAAGACATTCTGGAGAACAAAGAAACACACCCACTTCCCCAGCCTGCCTACAGGGACATGCTAAATGAAAGAAAATATCTACAGAGCCATCAGCTCAAGCAGAAGGTTTAGTACAAATCACTTGTTTTTCAACTCAAATTTAGAGTGTTGTACTTCTATTTCCATTTTTTTAATGCTTAAATGCCCAAAAGCAGAAATGAAATGCAGGTGAACCTCTCAGAAGCAAAGTCCACCATGTGATTTCCTTTATCCATAAGCAACTGATTGCAGCCAATACATGCACTGGTCATAAGAAAAACTAAGAAGGAATTTCACGTACAGATATCACTTATAGACACTAATAAAATCCTCATGACTAGGGTTCTACCTCCTACATAAACTGGTCCACCACTTAAAAATAATCCTGTATTAATGGGAATATGGCACAGGATTTTGGACTGTCAAATGGCAGGAAGCTTCCATTGCCCTGCTTTGCTTCAGGTGCTAGTTAGATTTAATTGGACCTTTGATAGATTCAGACAGTGAAAGCATTTTTTCAATTATCAAACTTTATGCTCTTATTTAATTATTCTGCACCCTCAAGCATAAAATGCATTATTTACATAAAATGCATTTTATTCTCGATTGATAATTTCCTCACTGTGTTGACTGACTACAGCTTCATACCATGAAAGCTTCAGGGTTTAACTTCTTATCTATTTTATGCAAAAATAGATGTAAATAACATCAGGCCACTATGAGAACAAACATCTCTTGAAAACCATGTGTTTGATTCCTAGTGGTAGAAGACCTAAAATATTCTGTATCTTCTTAACTGTAATTACTACAGCAATTGTAAGAGTAAATTGAAATCAGCTACAGAAGGCAGGAGGAATAAACACAGAGTCCCTTCATGGAAGACCCTATTAAGAAAGGGAAAGGATAAGGTGTTTGGGTTTTTTCTACCTTCAGCTACTGCCATTCACAGTTCTCCAAAGAAAAAGCAGCACTTTTTCCCCCCTAGAAAAGAAAACAGACCAAACACCCTAATCCTAATAACTCATTTTGGTGCACAGGTCTTGTACAGCACCTGTAAGCCAAGTTCTGCTAATTACACATTTTATCGTCTCCAGAAAGATAAGCATTAGTTCACAAAAATAAAAAAAAACCCCTTGGCTACATGCTGTAATAAAAGGTATCTGAATGTCTTACTGTAATTAAAAAGTCTTTGAGACACTGAAATGAATCTGTTGTGGCAAACCTCCAGTATACAACAATCAGACACTGACTTTGAAACTCCTTAATGCATAAAGGAAAAATAATGGGACTGAGAGAGAAATTACATCCAAACTCATTCAAGCATTAAATGAGAAAAAACCAAACCAAAACAACAAACAAAACACAAAAACAAATAACCAAAAAAACACTCCTTTTACCCAACTAGTTTACCATTAACAAGTTCTCACAAAAATTCCCCAGCGCACTGAAGAGACACATGCTCTGGCTGCAGACAGACAAAAACCAGACAATACTTCTTATGCAAATTATCAGAAGGAGCCTTTTATGTTCCAATCCCATTTCTTGCTTCCCTGCTGTGCACCCTCTGTGCCACTCTCAGCCTTGCCTATCCCCATGACGGCAGCAATGGAGAGCTGAGCACTTCCCAGCCTCCCTGAGCCAAGACCAGACAGGACCCACCAGCTCCTGGTCTCCAGGCTCCACAGAGATGTTTGAAACTCGACAGCAGGAACCATGCAGAGCCACGCTGAGTGAAAAAGGGAGGTTAAAACACATTCCCTCCTTTGCCACTCAGTGTCTTCAGTTAACAAATACTGCTCACTTCATTTGCATTTGATAGGAATATCTCTGGGCATTCACTATCTTCATTTATTGCTTGTCTCTTCCTACCAGCAAATGCCATCTTACTTAATACTGAGAACCTGAGAAAATCTCTGTAACACCTGTCATGCTGGAGCTTTCCCCAGCTTTGCCTGAGAAGGAGAGCCTGATGTGACTTGATATTATACAAATATCACTTTCTGCTCTGCTACTAGAAACTGCCATGCTGGTTAGAGGGTTGTCCAGCCAACAAAGATCTCTTGAAAAGGGGCAGTTTCCTGAGAAGCCACATTTTCTTACCATTCTGAGCACCAGGCTGGATGGCTCTTTATAGCAGCCACCATCAGACCTGCCAAGAGAAGTCAGCATTCCCTGGTGCACAGGCTTCCCCTTTAATAAAGCCCCAAGACTGAGAGCCCATCTTCAACAGAGGCGTACAGCACATTTAGCTGTTACCACATCACTAAGTTTCAGAGTGTCTGTGTTTTATCTGCAGACTCCCAAATATTCAAGAGTAATGCCCTTTAGACTGCTTTCCTGACTTCCTGATCCTTTTCTGAGGACGTCTCTACCTAGAAATGCATTAGTTCTTAGTACCACAAACAACCAGCAGTCAAGGCAGCTGCCGGGCCAACAGTACCCAGGCTGGAGCTCAGGGAGAAGTTTTGACTGTGCCCTCATCAACTGGAGTATTGCATTTTCTCAAAACCAAGGAGACGATGAAGTTTTATAAAATTTAGCTCTTACAAAACAGGAACAAACATCCTATTTGGACATTCTCAGAAGGGGGAAAGGGTTCAAATGAAGAGTGTTACCACAACAGGCAATGATTAGAGCTGCTTTTTCTCCAGGATTCCTGCAATTCAAAAATTTTAATCACCAGCATCAATGATTGTGTAAACTATACTCTTAAACTGATGAAGAGGAGGGCATATTTCTGTAAGATTTTAGAGTAGGTTTTTTTTTTATTAGTAACATTTTTATTGAAAGGAGGGAATGCCAAAATAATTGTTTTATTGTAGTCACAGTTATCAGTATGGTCACATACAATGTCAGTTCTCATTTTCAACAGGCAATTCTGTGACAGGTCTAAACTAAGGGACATGCCAAGCCAAACAAAAATACCTACTGAGCATAAACAGACCAAATTACTTTGTCAGCGCTACCAAACCATTCCTGAGCATTTAGTAAAACTTTTTAAGAAAAAAGGCACCTTAGGATCAATGTCTTTTCATTCAAAATTAATGAGCTTATTAATCTATCAAGTATATATTTTTATTGGTTCTTGCACAGCTCCCTTGAGGGACAGACATTTTAAAGCTAATTAAATATAAACCACCACATTCATTGTACTCTGTGCTCAGCTGAGGATGCTGCTTCCACTTAGCCACTGAGCCATCTCCATTAACATGTTACCAAACTTTTTCAAATTACATGCAAATATACAAACTGATATGAATTAACAAATCAGCTGGGAGTCCTTGATTTTATACATCCATCTATTAAAAATACAACAGTACTAATTTGGCTGATGACCACAAAGAGCTTTCCAATATTTAAACCACATTTCCTCTGACATGTACAGCTTTCTAAAATACACACAAAAATGTCATTCCAGGGCTGACACATCACACGAGGTTTCTGCTCTATGTGCAAGTCTATCTGAACTTCCAAGCAAAACCTCTGTGCCATTTCAGAAGGTTGAGCATACAGCACTGCCAAACACTTCCCCAGGAAATGGGAACTACTGAAGCTGCCTTGTACTTGTATGAAAGCATAAAAAACACATCTCACATACTAAAGATATGGAATAGCTATTGGATGTTACATACAGAGAACATAAAAATATGTACTTATTAAAATATAGATGAGGATAGGGGAAACTTTCATTTTTAATAGACATAGCTGGAATTTAAGTTTCTTTTTTCACTGAAGCAATCTGTGTCAATGTATCAGTCCAGATTCAGAGAGCAGGCTCACATGGTATGAGATTACTTTCCTAGGTTCATTCTAGGTGATCATATGTGAATGAGCAGGGGCTCTCTGTTTGGAGTAATCTTATGGTTTTGTTTAGGCCAAACAATAGCGCTTCAAAATTGACAGGACAGCCATCAAGCACTTGGTAGTTTATTTGCCTTAAAACCCTGCACCATATAAAGATTTAATATTCAAGCACTTGACATTTCTTCAGTAGGTAACAACATCATCAACTCCAGGATACCCACCATCTCCATAAGAAGGAATATATGCAAAGCATACATAGCAATCAAAGCTATATTGAACTCACATAGCTAAAAGCACAGGAAATGTGGAATGAAAACATCATTAATTCAGCTTCTTTGCACGCAGAGTTCCACATTCATTTTTTTCTTGATTAGACACATAGATAAACACATTAGTGTTTTGTGAACAATTTCACTGAGAATTTCCACTTAAATTATAAACAATGGATCATTTTGCTATGGATCACAGGGCTTCACAAGCAAAATATTCAAGGAGGAGAAATCTTGCCCTTCTGAAACCAGTCCTCACATAAACAGATTAAGTCCCTCAAGGCAGTCTACTACTTCCAGAAACTCACTGGCTCACGCAAAGGAAAGTCACAGTTCCCTTAGCACATATTATAGGTGAGACAAAAGTGCTAAACAGCTTACGAAGCAGCATCAGGCTAATTAACATCATATCAGCTCTAAATGGAAGCGATTCAGCAGTGTCAGCTCTGTAGTAGGAGTCTTTTCAGGACTCACTGATGTGAAAGGCGAATAGTGACACCAAGAAGTGTTTTGTTTTCCGGCCCTGTAAAGCAATTGTTCAACAGAGAGTGGTCTGGAGTCACCAGCAAAAGATAATCCAGCCACTGTGTTGCTGTTTCCTTCCCACTGCTGTATTCAAACATGCTTTTGCAAGCACACCAAACTACACGGGCTGGCTAGATCACCTCTGTGGTGCTGGGAGGGTCAGACCAAGAACAAGATCAAAACCTCAGCTCCTTCAGTCCTCGGAGGTCCTCTGTTCTTTCCAAGTTACTCCACACAATCTGCAAGCTAAGACACGTATCAACTCAACGTTCCATTTCCTACTGAGTAACACCCACCAAAAGTTTAATTCTTCTAATGAAGATACAAATAACACATTTGTCAGGTCATGCAAACACTGACCCACTTCTTCGCACTTTTATGAGTAACAAGAACTTCACCAATTTGACAAAGTAATTAAAGAGTCTTAGTCTTGAGTGTGGCTATCAAGGATGTAGCCAATGCAAGTGAAATAAAATGAAACCTTTTAAATCAAATGAGCTTCAGCAGCCTCTGTGACAACCCATAAGGAGCATTACTGCTGTCCAACTAAACAGAAAGAGATGATGAAAACTAACAACTAAAAATATTCACCATGATCAACTTATTAAATCACATTAAATTATCCCTTCCTTACAAGATGCAATTTTTAGAGGATTTGTTATAAAGGACACATGAAAGACTGAGACCTTCATGGGAACCTGTACAAAATCCTTCAACTTACTGTGCTGTGGCAAAAGCATAGCAATGCCTGCCCTCCTAAAGTAGCTGTTCAAATGGAAAATGCTGATTTCAGGGTTATTTTCCCCACAGATGCCAACAAGTAGTGCTCAGGATATAAAACAGCTTAAACCCAAGCCAGCATCTAAACTCAAGTCAGTGTGTTATGGCATGTACTTAAAAGTGAAGGTATCCCACATCTCATCTCTGTCATCTCCCTGCAGTCATGCTTAACATGTGACAAAAATTGTTCCAGAAGAGAAGGTTCAGAAGCACTACTGGAAGCCTGAGCTATTTTACAAAAGGATTTCTTGCAAAAAAAAAATACTGCAACACTATAAAAATGAGCTCCAAGGACACATTTCACATTGAAGTAGAGTCTATTATCAGGATATAACTTTTTCATGCATCATTTTATACTAAGGAAAGCTGCGTAGTCTGAGAAATGGCCGTGTCTAGCTCCTTCTGGCATAAAAGTCCTCCTTTGTGCTGTGACAAAGAGTGATATCACCATAGATGAAAATTTAGCTTCTCTCATACCAACTTCCCTATCAAGTGTAAAAATCCATAATTTTCCAATTTTTTTTCAGAGACAGCAAGAAACAGATGGGCAAAACCTTTGCTTCTGTCACGGTGTTCACATGCCCTGTCACTGTCTAGTCTGCCACTGGGACTTCAGCAGCCCTTCTGTGTCACACTCAGCCAAGGAAAATGTGTCACACTGAGTGATATGCCTTCGAAGAGCCCCAATTTCCTTTCTTCTCCATGTCAAAGGAGCTTTAAATATCTACATTTACTGTCTTGTTCCTCATTTGATAGCTATTTTAAGCCGTATTTCAAGATCAAGCAGTGACTCAAAAGACTGAGTATTGAGCTAAAAATCTAGATCCTAATTCTAATGGTCTGTCACCCAGAGTAATGCCTCCTGGTCTTGGTGTCCACTGCAGTTCATTGAGTCACTGGGATGGTAAAACATCTAAAGTTACAAGCTTGATGTAAAACGTGGTCAGAGTAGAAAGATTAGAAAAGAAATATGAAAAAAAGAGATAATGCAAGTCCATCTCAGGAGAGACAAACTGTGGCACTGTGAAAGCCAGGCTGCCCCATGGAACACGGGTGATTCTCAGCCTCTGCACCTTCCTCACACCACAGAGCACAAGCATCACCACAGTGAAAAGCTCTTCATTTTACGCAAAACACTGAAACAGCACTGAGGAAACAAAGGCAGAAAGCTGCCAGCCCCTAAAGAAAGTAGTACTAATCACGCTCATGTAATTTGCTATTTTAGGAAATCCCATGCTAATTGATTAAAGTAATTAGCTGTGCTAATATTAGCAGGTTCTTCTCTTGCCTTAAAATCATGCAAGGTATGTAGAAGGAGCAACACTTACTTTAAGAGGGCCCATTACCTTACTTAAAATACTTCAGCCACGCTATAAAAACTGTCTTAGAAAAAGGCAATCACAACCTCATTGGACAAAACATAAAACATCTTTGTTGATGACCAATTAAGCAAGCACTTTCCACTGGAAAATTCTGAAGATCTCAATGTGCTTCCAAGCACCTAATCCCTTGGGCTGAGCAGCTCTCACTAGGGGACTCAAGGTGCAAAACAATGGTCCCAGAGGTACTATCTCTGAAGTTTTAGACAAGAGCCTTGCAGGTCAGACTTCAGGAGAATACACAAGGTTGGATGAGAAAACATGGCCTGTTAATGCTTCCTCTGTACCTGGTCAATATACCAGGACGCAGAGTAAGTGATGCTACTTCATTTTTAAGCTGACAAATCCAGATCCCAACTTATGTTCCAAAATTTATTTGAACTAAAATGGAACGTCAGAGCAAAAGGCCAGGAGTGTGAATTTCTGTGTCAGCATATATGGAATCACCTAAAAAGACCTTTGCTCTCCAAGTCAGGAAGGCTTATGCAAACTAAAGTGAACATCACAGACCAGCAAAAAACAGAGCCTATTACAATTAATAAAACATTTCAGACTTTAGCATGTAAAAATTAAAAGTTAACATGCCAATAGGCAACTGAAGTTCATTTATTTTTAGATTATGCATTTATGTCACTTCAACTGTACATAAAAGGTTCTTCTCTAATTCATATGGCTTTTTAGTAGTTTGCATAATGCAGAAACTAACAGCAGAAACTAAGCAGAGTCTATAATATGACTTCATTGCAGTTGATAGAAATGGAACAGCAAATGAAGTATCCATCCAATATCCGCTCTAAACTGGAAGATATTATGACTTACCAAATCATGTTAAATCTAATTTGCCAAAAAAAAAAAAAAAAAAAAGAAGTCACTCTAAGTTAAATCTTTCCTCAAAATTACTATCAGAAAGCCCATGTAGGCATTAAAGCAGTACTAGGATGAACCTTGAGTCCTGTTTTATTATTTAATACAAGTTCATTTACACCTTTTGTAGTAGTCATTTCTACATATCTAAAGAGGCTTTTCATTTTTAATCTGTACATCACCACTGCTCAGTCCATTCTGTGGTGCTGGAGCACAGCAGCTGCTACTCTATTGATTTTACCTTCATATCTTTATTTTGTTTCATTGATTGAAAAGCCATCAAAACAAGTTTATGCTTAATTGAAGCAAATATCTAGGCTGTCTTACTTGTAAATGGAGTTCTAAGCAGACCGTTCAGCATGATAACATCCTAGCAAGCCAAGAACATTCCTACTTCATTCTCAGGGAGTCACACACTCTAAGCATATTCATCAGTGATAAAAGAATTAAAGCTTACATGGCAATAGCAACTAATACTTCTCAATTTTCTGACAATCTCTCAACTCTTCTGTCTAGAGTTTCAAAGCAATTTACTGATACACACAAATTAATTTTCAGTACCCTGCAAAATCAGAAGTATCTTTCTTTTCCAGGGGGTAAAAGCAATGTATTCAGCAACATGCAGTCATGTTCAAACTGACCCAAAGTCCAGACTGTAAACCCAGAGAACTGACAGCAATTAACTTCCAGCTACGGTTTAGGATTTGCAGACTTTCCACAATTCCCGGTATCAGGACCTATACGTCTTAACTCATGCACCAAAATCAGAAATTACCAAGAAAAATAATCTAACTAATTACAAAAGCACACACAGCCAAGTGACAATTTTTTAATCATAAAAGACTGAGCACTTCCCTACTTCCAACTCCATTAAGTGTTATTTCATTAGTATTCTCACTCTGGTACTTCAGAGCAAGTATAACTGCCAATGCACAATAATTAAGATTCTCCCTTGAAAATAGAATTGTGTGACTAGAAGCAGATGAAAAATTGGAAGCTTGAAACTAGAAAAAAAACTAGCTTCATCTTCTCATCATTTGTATTTCTTCCAACACACACCTAAGGGTGCAACATTTTGGAGTTGTAAGCATCCAAAAGAACAGAAGCAGCTATAGTTTTTGATGACCCCACTAAGTTTAGAAATAATATGAAGAAAATAGCACTGCTCAGGTGACTCAAACCATGATTCCCTATCCTACAGACAGAAACAGATGACACCATGCAAGAATATAACTGTTTCTTACAGAGGACAGGAAAATTGACTGACTTCAGTCTGCAGTGAAGCTGTTCATCATTGCCTCCACTAAATGCTGGATGCCCCACTGACATTATAGCCAAGCAGAGTCCTGAGTATGGATTTCAAGAGGAATGAAAAGGTTAATAAGACTTATATAAAGAAGACATCTCACAGTGTCAACCTCCAGTGTAATGGACCTTTTAAGTAAATACCTATTTAATTAGTCAACATATTTTAAGCTGACTTTCCTAATGCCCTTAACAAAGTCCTGTGGCTGCTTCATTAAGGACCAGCACAGACAGAAGCCAAGGTTCAGGGCAGACAACCAAGGAGTGAGAAAACTAAAATTACTGCAAGGACCTATAGTTTCAAAGCACATCATCTGAGGCTTCTGAGCTAATATTCTACATTACTAAGTAAGAATTCTCTTTTCCTAATAAAGCTTATTTGTTCCCTAGCAAGAAAAATATCCTAATCAAGGTAGGAGAACAGCATCTTGAAGGTCCAGGCTCTTAGAATTAGTTTCACTGTTGCTTACCAAAATAATAGGATGTGTGAAAGCCAGAAGACACCAGGTATAAAGTAATTCAGCAGGACACAGAGCAATAGTGATGCCTGTGTTCATGTAGCATCTAGAGCACTTAGGGAATGAGGCTTAAATTTAAGGAATTTAAGCTACAAAATATTATATATCTAACCAAATAAGAGAACTGATAACTAATCTAGTTAATACCTGCTTCCAGTCTCACAAATAAAACTTAACAAGCACAGGTAGAAAAAAAATGTGACCCACTAAAAGGGAAAGTGAAAATTATCAAAAAACATCTATGTACACTCGTATCTCCTGGAACTGAGCCCTAAGTCACTGGACTATGAAGCAACCTCAATTTATTATGTAAAATACCAAGAGCTACTTCTATATTTGTGTACAGAAGCAAAGAACAGGCCTGCAGTTACCTACTCTTCGCTCTTCACTAGAGAGCAGAGGGAAGTCAGGCCTATCAATGCTGCCATCTACAGAGCACTGCTCCAGAGCTAAAGGACTTGCACTTTTGTAAGATTAGGACCTTGAGATTTTGCATAATAAACTGCTTGGAAACCAAACATACTCCACCTCAGTTCCTATTTGCAGCAGTTCCAAACAGAGTTATAGTCTATGGGAGGGGGCAGGGAGAATAGCCAGGGGATAACAATGATTTCCGAAACTATTTCAGAGGCAGGCACATCTGCTCACACTGCTGTGGCTAATGTCACCTGCAGTAGTAATGCACCATTCCCTTCAGCAGTTTACAGAGAATATAAAAATCAAGAAAGAATAGTGAAAGATTTGCACACAAACAGCTGAAATAAAACTAAAAAAGTCTTCAGTGTATTCAGAATTATTTTCACCTTTCTTTTGTTTCTCCACAAAAATAAATAAAGATATGATTAAAATAAATAATTCATTGTAATAAATGCAGTCCATCTTAAAATCTAACATTTTGTATTTCATCTACCACCATAACTGCTTGATGTCATAATTATCAGCTTTAGAAGGCATAAAGAAATCTCTACACAGAAAAACCTAAGTGAAGAGTATGACAAAAAAATAATATATACATAGAAATAAAAGTAGATTAAATGATCTCTACAGCAACATTTTGTCTTGCTCTACAACAGAGGCAATAATCTATATAATTTGAAAGCATGTTTTGAATTACATTTGCTACAAAATCACACAGCTTGCTGTGATATAGATAAATCTCAACTCTTGAAAGCACAGTTACGGGGAAAACTGTGCTTTGTCTTGTCTTCAGTCAGCTCTACTGTTTCACAGGTTTCTGTCTACAGGTTTCACAGTGTAAGACCATGTTTCAGCCCCAAATACACTAAATCCCAACCAGTGTGTTCTCTTCTGTAATCACAAAATGCACTCCATTTAGGAAATGAAGTCTTAATTGTTCATGCATTTCCAGTGCTAAACCCTTAACTAAATACACAGTGCCAGGGTAGCTCCATAACCCCAGAAATGTTGTTTGTTCTGGCAGAGAGAGCTGGCCCTGCTCCAACACCTTGCCAGTCCTTTACAGAAATGGTAACTGAATGCAGAAAGGGCTCATTTTCTTCTGTCTGAAATTCCTGATAATATGTATTGGGCTATTCAAGCTGCGCACATTGCCAGAGCAGGTTGCGAACCAGGAAAGAAAATAAAGCCTTTGCAATAAAACATTTTTTTAATGCTGCTGGGAGAGCACAGCCACAAGAGTTTGGTGCTGCTAGAGCTATTTCCACAGCTCCTGAACCCCCAGCAGCACTCCTGGCTGTGTCCTCTCCACCAGCAGCTACATCTGCCCAGGGGATCCCTGCAAAAAAAGGGCCCTGCCTTTTCCAATTCTTCACCCTGCTCACAGACCTTCCCAGAACAACCACCTCTGCACTGCGTGAGGGATTCTCATATTCAAGATGTAATGTGGTCATCATGATGCTTGGTCACGGGATCATGCAGGATCTGCCAAAAATTTCATCTGCATTCTGGGCACCATGCCCACTCCTCACCCAATACTGGATTTTTTAATAGCAGCAAGTTTATATTCCCCTGCTGACTGGCATCTTAAGCAGACAATGAGCTGATTGCTAGTAGTGAGCATCACTTGCAGTACCTATAGGTTTAACTGCCTGCACAGCAATGCCCCTGATTTTCCACATCAATCCATTCCAAGAGGGAAGTCAGTGGGGTGCTGCAGGGAGCACATGTACCTCAGAAGCTAAAAGAGTTCATGGAAATGCTGGCAGAGCACCTACAATGCACAATATAAGTGAACCCAGCAGGCAGGCAGTGGTTTTACAGGCACACACTTGCCCATTCACTGGCCAGCATTTCCAGAAAACAACAATCAAAAGTAGAAGTTGACAACAAAACGAGTGACATTACCAGCTACATAGTTTCAAAGCTCGTGCTCAGTAATTCATAAATTTCAGCCACTGGGCAGCAATATTCCAGTCACTTTTGTACAGCAATGAGACCTTGGTGTAGGCTGGGGACCTGAGGTACTCTCGCACACCAAAATATAATGCTGCTGTCACACATGCTGAGCCACAGGACACTGGTATCTGCCCACTGTTTCTAGCAAAAATAAAACTTACAACATCTGTCAGGTGAATTTTTCTACCATTTGGCTGCAGCACCACACACCTGTGTGAAAGGTGCTTCTGCAGAGCATGGTGCAGGTAAATAAACACCATCCCAGCTGGCAGATACAGGGGTGTATCTCTACCACAACACTGACCAGGCGCTGAACAGATTGCAACACTTTGCCCATTTTTCACAGAAAACATGAAGGAAGAAATACATGATAAAGTCCCTTTAAACCTCCATTTCTAGCCCATGACCTTGCATTCCTGCTGTACCATGAGATGGAAGGATGTGACAGCACAAGCCACAGTGGAGCACAGAAGATGTTCTCCCTTGAGCATGCACCAGGCACCATGTGGGAAACGTCAGCAAGCTCAAACGCGCAAACATGCATTTGCTTTAATTTTATCTATGAAGTTTTGTACAAATCTTAGTTTGAGGAGAAGCTGTTTCTATTCTAACTTCCATATGAATTTCAAATACTTAGTTTTATTTTTAAGATGACAGTTATCTACAAGCCAAAGATTTAGGCAGCCTATCTTGAGCCTGAAAATACAAAATCTGTTGAAAGCAGAATTGGCTAGGCCAACTCTGAAATCACCAGCACAGAGGATACACTTTAATTAGAAGGTTTTCACCAGCAAGTTCTTGTAGACAGCAAGTACCTGCCTAAAAAATTACGTAAGAAGAAAAGCTGCCAAAGCTTTTCAACAGACATACAGACATGACACGGATCAAAGGGGCAGGTGTTTGAAAAAGGTACGGCTGATAATTCTTTATCCAAACATTACACATGCAACAGACATTGCTAGAGGAAATCTCTTAGTAAAAATTGACCCCACCTTTGTTGTTGGCCTTCACTCAACTGTTCCTTGTGTTTTTACTTACTTGCTTCCCTGCACAAACGTTAAAAATAAGAACATCTAATGAAAGCCATTGGGGAACCATTTTACGTAATCAGCTCAATGAGAAGCAACATTTCCCTTTTCTTATCTTCTCCAACTACAATGCAACAACAAAATGATAGCTCTAACTATACAAACTCCTGTAAGAGCGAGCCAGCCATTCTTACACTCGTTTGTTGAATTTTACTGCAAAGGATGCCCTTTGGCAGTTCATCCCTCAGAGCAAACACTGACTCCTCCACACAAGTACATGTGCAATCTTTCTTAACCTTTAAAAAGCTTAGAGCACAGGAATTTAAATAGTTACCAACAGCATTATGACACAAAGTGAAATCATTTTGCTCCATCTGTATATCAGACCATAATTGTGAAGGAACCTGCAAAATCAGATCATTCTGCTGGAAGTCTGGAGCAAAATCACCGAACAGTTCTGGATATCTATGTCTGACTGAATGCTACTTCTGATCCACTTCCCAAGCATTAGTTGTATTTCCAATTAATGTTTGGGTGCACTAGTCAAAGCAGGATACAGGAATAGAAGACATTACAAAATGCAATTAAAATTATTAAACCTTTCCAAAATCCCAAACCTATATGGAATATAAGTAACACCAAACAGCCCATGACATCTCAAGCAGGTAGTGAAAACCTGCATCTAATTCTTTTTGAAAATAAATTTAAATGCTCGTTTTTTCAGGACACTAAGTATCAGCACCAATTAATGAATGAATTCTCCGACATTGCTGAACTTCCATCTGCCTGCAGAGATAAAGTCTGCACAGAAATGGCTAATGCGCCGATGCACAATGAGGTGAGCATCCAGCATCACGAGGCGCTCCATTCCCTCAGCACGTGTGGGATGCCAGGTGCAGAGCAGCCTCTGGAGCTCCCTGGGTAACATCGAGCCTGTTTATTGGGAAGCTGGCTACTTACTGCCATTTGAGGCTGACTGCTGGATTCAGTGTGACATCCAGTGTAAAACTCCTATAATTGCTCAGTCATAACCAACTATCTGCAGCAACATTGCTGCATGATGATGGACTTTCACTTCTGATACTCGCCAAAGCTTCTCTTTGGAGCTGGATATATCTCAGTCCTGCTCCACACTGTGGGATCACTGCCCACCACTTCAATAAAGCCAAATCCTTCCCACTCTTTTGCAAGCTCCCCCAGGGTCCCACACTGGCACACAACATTGGCACACAAGCAGGGACTGATTGTAGGATCACTGCCCCCACGGAAAGCACAGTGAGCAAACAGCCTTTGCATCCCTGAGATCTATCAAACACTTGCCTCACACTGATCCCACCACCAGCACTCACTGAACCAGCACTCCTCCAAGTCACTGCAACATTCACATTGCCCACTTCCCCAAAAAATATAAAAATACACTTGCTAGAATTCAGCGAAGTTTCAACAAATCATTTTCCTGGTAGATGATATCAATGCCTTTTATTTAAATAGATGCAGTATAAACAGGCTTTCTAATGAGAAAATAGTTTGAGGGGGTTTATGTGATACACTAACAACAAAGTGATTACTTGATCTAGTCTGCAACTCCTTAAATGTTAGCTAGAATTAATTTCAAGAAATAAAAGAAATATCAAATCACTTATAAAGTGATCCCTGTAAGGTGTTAGAGCTAACAAACTCACACTAGTGACCAGTCCTTCCCTGCTTTCATCTGCCAGAGCAAAGAAACTCAATAATCTTAATTGCACATACTTGCATCTTTGTCCCACAATAAAAATGCATTTGATTTCAAGCAGAATATATATGCTTTGGCAAGTTCAGCAACAAATCACAGTTTGCATCCAGAGTAGTTTTTAAGTATTTTACCATGAAGCTGCACCTACAGAAGACTTGGAGACTTTGGACTTTAGGGACATGCCTTGCCTGTGCCTCTGGGGTGTCTTTACTTTCACAAGGTTACACTTCATTGCACGGTTGACTGAGCAAAGGCTTGTGAAGTTGTCCCTTGGGTGTTCCCTCATCTCCAATCACACTTGTCTAATCATTTCTTTTTTTCTGAGATAACCATGTTCTCTATCTTTTTGTCATAAGGAGAAAGAAAAGCCTCCCCCCTCAAAAAAAAAAAAAAAAAGCCCACAAAGAAAAACATTACACACAGCTTTCAAGGTTACTAGAACTGCTATGAAATTAAGAGCTGTGGGTATTCTTCCCAACAATGGCTTACTGAATAAAAAATCACCTCACTTTAAGTGTCGACTTTTAAGAAACTTTCAACATTTCACCGTTGTGTGAACTCCTTGAAAATAAAAGATTTAATATCATTCTTTACCTAATGTTTATACACCATACATTTGTGTAGCATATGTAGTTTTTATAAGCATTCTTCTGCATTTTTACCTGTGCTGTTGTTTGAACAGATCTTTAACGTATTTCAGACAAAGTGAGAATTAACTACAAACAGGCAGAAAAACAAGCTTTGAAATGAGAGACACCGTCATCTCCCAGTTCAGCAAAAAGAGATAATACCCACTAACCTTGCTACAGTAGTTTTTCAATGCGCAGAGCATATGATATTCCAGAATTTCCCAGACAAACTAGTACACATGTTATACAGGTTACCCACCGGGACAGGAAATCTAACACATCAGAACATGATTATTTTAGTGCATAGGAACGGGTCATCTGCACAATTTAGTGGATATACCAAGGATTTCCAGGTGGCCTGGGCAAACATCCCAGAGGCTCTAATTCCAACAAGAATTACGTATTAAAAAACCCAAACATTGAAAACCCTATGTACAGTAGGCCTAATTATGATATTTTTTACAGAAAAAACAGGAATTTTTCTAATATTAAATGTTTAATCACTAAGTCATTTCTGTTCCTAACTTACAAGTTTGTTTTACAAAAGTGAAGTGGGTTTTTGGGGAGCAGCTCTATAAATTCTTAGTAATGCTTTAATATTACTGTTCTACTACATTAATTATTACTATATATTTTGAGTTTTGGCAATAGTACTTTTGCTTTATATCAGATTTATATTTCCAATTGCAAGCTAATAATCCATAAATCAAGTACTTGCAGTTTTATAAGTAATTTTTAAAGTCAACAGAAGTGTGTTCCCTGATAGCAGCAGCTCTCCTGGACCAGCTGGACCTGGCTCAAAGGTGTACAAAAGTTCATGACTCACCAAACTGATCTGTGAGAAGTGGACATGAAATGAAGCAGACTTCCTTCAGAATCCTTTCAGCCTTATTGGCTCAAAATTATTACTGAAAACCAGATGCAGAAAGCTGTGAGCTGCTGCAGAAGCTGTGAATAAACTGGACTCCAGCACTGTGGTGATACACTACAGCTTCCTCGTGTCCACACAGGAAGGAAACTCCAGTCAGCAGAGCTCAGGGTTTGGAGTCAATGAACACTTTGCTGTCTTCCCTCCCTGACTTCCTTCATCTCATCTCCTTCATTTTGCCCTACACACACAAACTGATACACCAATAGAAAGGTCTCTCTCATCTCTGACAGGTGACAAAATTGAGCAAAACCTTGATGTTATCCTGAAGACTTGATCTTAGAGATCTGGAGTCTCAAAACACAGTCAATTATATTTATAATAGCAACCTTTTTTTTTTTGAAGTAAGAAAACACACAGTTATGACTGTTCATTACATTTGCAGCTTATCAAACACAGCATGATTAGTTTTGATCTTCTAGCAGAGATCACACCAGAAAATTCACATTAAAAAACCCAACAGCATCATTCCACTAGTGGTTTGTCATATCATTATTCTGAACAGGAAAACTTTGCTCCAGCCCTACATGGAAACCTACATTTCAGAACAGAAACTCTTTCCAAGAGGACAGCAACAACACAAGTGACCACTTACTTAAAGAATTCTTTATTGAATCAAATATTTTAGTTATATTTTGCCACTGAGAGATTCTGACCAGACTACAAATGGCCCTGGGATAACTCTATTAAAAAAAAAAATTTTTTTTCAATGGCTGATATGCATGTAACAAAGCCAGAGGACTTGGCACAATAGGTGGTGACATTAAAAACTAAGTCCTGCTGTCATTAAGTTCCTTTTTTAAAAAACAAAAATTCCATCTGCTCAGCACAATACATACAGCTTAACTCCTGATAGTAAGAAGTAAAATAATAATTATGATGCCTTTGGACCAAGAATCTCTTGGTAATTACTCCTAGTAGATTCTGTGCACACTTAGCACAGCTCTCTGTGCATTTCTCATCTATCTGGATACAACAAGTATGCTCCAGCTGCTGAATAGTTTGATTCTACTATTATTTTGGTACAGAGGACCTTAAAACAGACCAAAACAACCACCGTGAACAGAATTCAAAACGACAGAGACCTGCTGAGGTCACCAAGGTTTACACTGAAGAAGCATCTGCCTGTGGTCAAGTACGCTGATGAAAAGGTTGTGTGCACCCCCTCACAACTATTCACGGTGACAGCACAGGCACAATTCTCATTCAAGGTCAAGGAACAATCCACAGGCGAACAAAGCTGCCACTGACAGACAGGGTCAGTGGCCATTCCTGGGCAGAGGAGGAGAGAGTTCTTAGCAGATCAGTCAGACATTCCCCATACAGTTTCACAGAACGCAGACAACTAAAAGCTCCTGGAAAAAGGTGTCTGGGGGTACTGGTCAGCAGCAGATCCCACATAAACCAGCAATGAGTCCTGGCAGCCAGGAGGGCAAACCACACCCTGGGGTCAAACACAAGACAAGCAGCCTGGCAAAGAGGCAATTCTGCCACTGCCTTCAGCACAGGAGGGGCCTCCCCTGCAGCACTGGGGGCAGCTACCTCAGAGAACAACATTATAGGAGAAAAAATGATGGTTTAGAAAGATGTTGTTCATACCCTTTGTGGCAAGGAAACTGTGTGTGGTTTGTATATGTGATACAACAAGTTCAACAAGACAAGCTTTGCTGCAAAAGCAGATGCAAACTGAGTTATTTATTTTATAAACGTAAGGAATTTCATTGTTTAAATGACTTATTAACAACCTTTAGATTCTATCTTGTTGTAGTGAAGCTTAGCATGGGAGATAAGGGATGCTTATAAAATATTTTGGCCAGTTATGCACCCAAAGAAGTATTCTCAATTGCCTATGGCTCATAGATGTAATTAGACAATATATTTCTTCTAAGTCATAAGGCTGTTTAGAGATGTGGTTGAATAAACACATCAAAACACAGAGTTGCTCAGGAGCTGAGCTGGAAAGGTCAGGAGAAAACTGTTGAAATATGTGACTTGTTTCTCTTTTCCCCAAAGAGAAACCATGGCAAACCATGGAGCAGGGGCAAAGAGAAGGCGATGAAGAAAGTTGTAGAAATAGGTTCCTTTGTTAAAAAAAAAGAAACTGAACAAGAATGTTTCCAAACTACATTATAAATTCAATCATCAGCATTGATTTATCCCTTACCTGTCAGGCTTCTGCATGCACCATCCTATCCTGGCCTTTAGGACAGATACAGATTCCACGTACATCAAATCATGCAAAGGATACAAGGAATAAAAACAGTATTTATGGATACACAAGATTCTCAGAAGACTAGTAACCAAGCACACAAGAAAACTCTTAAGCAAAAAAAAAAACAGGTTCACGGCCGCACTTTGGAATAGGAGCAAATACGGAGCAAGTGCAGTGCTGCAGAAAAGCTTGTTCTACATTCACAATCTCAACTTCACTATTCTGTAAACTACAAAATTTGATTTAGTAAATTCCTTGCATACCATTGTTTTGTTGTGTAGACAAAGCATGGCAAGTTTTTTTTCTACCTGCTAAACAAACTATTTTTTGTTTCTAACCTGGGTAGCTGCTTCTGTTTTCTGCTTGATAGCCTGTTCCGGGTCTTTAAACAACACAAAGAACCCCCTGCAGAAAAACCACATGCTCACATTCCATACCATATTTCAGGTGGCAAGTGCACTACAATGACCATCCCTCTGCTACGACTGAGGGAAACGAACCTCTGCACCTTCAGAGACCAGCACATTTCTATTACAAGCTTGAGTTCAAAAGGTGAAATTTGTAAAAAACACCAGGCCAGGTGCATAGGATGACACACTGCTCGGCAGATTACATAAACTCTTCTTGACATACTGGATATGCTAAAAGAACTGTGCTGTGCAACGATTGTCTTGAGAAAACTTGTAAGCAAAGGTGATACGATAAAATCTGGAGAGAGAAAACCAGTGTGAATCATTAACAGTTCCACTTAAACCTCAGAGAGGACTCATGAGAAAGATTTGTTGTTTAGGTAGGTAAATATGTATCATGGACTATTTCGTATTCTGTTAAGATGCTCATGTGCCTCAAGAAATTTCTCTTTGCCAGTCACTTCTATTTCAGATCACCAGTCTATAAAAAGAAGGAAGTAATATATACAAGCGTACATGCCGCAAGAGCTCGCATCTGTATAAATATCCTGCTGAAGAAAATTGCCCACTCCCTATCATCTCATGCAAAGACACACAAGGAAAGCCAAGAGATTGCAAGCAATCTGCTGCAGTACCAAACTCTGCTTTAAATCCCTTTGAAGTAAGGTAATACATAACTTATAACATATATATATACACACACATAGGCAGGATTCAAATATGACAGGCAGTCACCAGTTCTCCATCCAGTAACCTCCTGCAACTCTTCCAAATCTCTGACTTAGCCTAGCAGAATGCCATGGAGCACCCTGTTCACCAGACCACCACAAAACTCACAGCTAAGAGATTTGGTCCAAAAGAGTTTAAAGCAATAAACCAGTTAAACCAAGACATGATGGAGGTGATGCTGAAAATAACACAGGTCTTGAACTGGAGTAATTTACGTGGATGCATTTTTTAGTGTTCTCAGCTTTCTCTGCAGTGCTGGACAGATTTTTCCTAGGGCACAGAATGGTATTTTCCTCAAAAATGCTAAATCAAGCCAATTCTCAATAGTGCTGAACTCTGACATAGCCATGTGGACTGTCAGCTAGCCAACAAGGAAGAAGGATCCCACCACAGTATGGCATCAGACATAAATATAAATTTTGTTTCCTTACAGAATTTAAACCCCAGTGGTTTGTACATTTAACTATTTTAAGTGCTCTGCTTTTGCAGATAAATGAAATTATATTCAATCTGAAATAATTTTTTTGAAAAATAAATAAAAACAAGCAAACAAAAAAAACCACACCACAAAAACTCCCAATAAAAAAACACCCAAACAAAAAACGTTTATATTTCAAAGCATGAAGCAGACAAGTAACCCTATCCCTGGAATGATGCTATCTTCTAGAAAGATATTTTCTGTAACATCCTGAATGCTGTCCAGTGGTGTTTATGATCTCCCTCAGTACTGAAATGGGTGAGGAGTCTCCATTAAGGTAACTACAAAAATTGTAAAAGAAAGAGTTCACAGTTTTTTCCAGTTCCAAATCCCAAACAACAATATCATTACACATCTTTTGCCAATCTGATATATTGTTTTATTACACGCAGTAAACCCTATCCTGGTCACATCAAGACAACTCTTAAATGACTTGTCTGTGTAGCTAGTGACCTAAGGCATTTTACTTAACTTGCACGAGGAGGGTGTTTCCTGCAGAATGCTGAAAGACAGAGGGAGCTTTACTAATTGCTATATTTACATGTTTGGGGTAATTTAGTTGAAAATGAGCTGCGTAGTGTTTTCACGTGGCTCCAATATTGCTACGTCTCACAGTTTAGGGAGAAGCAGGAAGTCACAAGGAACCTACAAATTAGACAAATTGGATCAAAGCTAAGAAAACCATCTGCAGATTTACCTGTGACAACCTGTTTGCCTGACACACAGGCAGTGATGAAGCAGACAAGCAGAGCACGGGCATATGCTGCTCAGGAGACAGCAGTAAGACAGCACAGTAGAGAGCAAATTTTATTGCTATGTCCTATTCCTAAATACCATCAAAATGCTTTCATATTTCATCACTGAGAGCGTGCACTGAGTATTAACACAGTGGCAGAGTGCCACAAGTTACAACTGGGGATGAGGCTTAACCACCCACCTCTACTGCCCAGGCAGGAAACAGGTTCAGAATAATACGAGATATGTCTGTCCCTACTCTTCAGCCTTAAAATACAAAACTTAATCACTGAATTCTTGAACCAGGTTTAAGACCTGCAAAGCCCTTCAATCTTAAACATCTCCTTTTTTAATCTGCTAATCAAATGCTAAGCCTTTGTTTTGTTATTACTTAGAACTCCAATTGTACTGGACATTCAAAGGCACAAGGGACAAGTGTCACTAAAAAAGAAAAACAAAAACAGAAAGCAGCCAAAGTCTTCCAAGAAAGGCTTGTCTGCTTACAGCGATGGCTACCTGCTGTCTTACAGACTTGAAGAATCCTGGTCCCTCCTTTTCACTTCACAGAGGAATGTAGTAGACATTGCTACAAGAGCCTGTGACCCCCAGGCCCCTTGAAGCCCCCCAGCCTCAGGCCTGTCCAGCTCATGAGTCACAAGGTTGTGACATGGCAGAAGCAGAGAGAACCCTTTCACCCTGATGCTGCTTTTTCTCAATCAGCAGTCAAGGGTTGCAAATGCCCTGGCCTAAGAGTTTTTGTATGGATGACCAACACCACACATAGATCATATAGCCTATCACCCAGGGTTTATAAACAAGGTTATTATGAGCCACCAGTGTGTCTGAAAAGATGCATTCTGCAATAAAAAACACATTCACATCCACCCAGAAAGGATCACTGAAAGGATCACATCTCCCATGTCTCTCACCATGGACCACACCTATCCCACCCTGTTGCCTGTGTGCTGTAAACAGACCCCAGGCTACAGCCCATGGATCCTCCAACTGAAATACAAATTGGAATTGATTCCATTTCATATTTTATATATCATATTTCATTTATCATTTCTTGAAGTATTACTGAATTTCCTTGGAGCTGGAAACATCTCAAACCAGACTCCTCCCTTGTCAGGAGACACTGCAGCAATGTCTCTCTCTGAAAGGGTCAGAAATTTCTCTAAAAGCTGTGCTGTATGAATGTATGATAAATGTACGATTCAACCTCTCACTAAGTGTACCCAGAATGCTGCAATCTGTGGCAGGTGCTTTAGGTGTTGTATTCCTTTGACATGTAAATTGGAATGGCTTGCCCAGGTACCATAAAGAAGGATAACACTTAAAAAATTAAGTATCAATGGATACATCTGGAAGAGGAAAATACTTCCCACCAGAATATTCTTTGGTAAGACCAAAGTTCTCAGAGAAAGTTTTGAAAAAGTAAGAAGTTATCAGAAGAAAAGGATGGTAGAAAAGCTGAATCTCCTTCAGAATAATTCATGTCCTTTTACTTATCTTTAAAGATAAACATAATGACTAATATTTGTGAACAATTAGGTAAATCTCTGAGATTGCTCCACATGGAAACAGCTTTAAAGGTTAAATGTTTTAATTCCAAGAGAAGGCTTAAAGATTAGGCAAAATTGCATTGTCAAGTGCTTTGGAAATGACATCTTCACAAATGGAGTCTCACTTCTGCACAACTGGCTGCATGTGCACCAGTGTATGTGCTTGTGTATGGTTGTCATTTCTGTAACAAAAATTATTACATCTCTACACTCAGAATTTTCTCCCAGTTCTGGATATAAATACTGGTAGATGTTGCTGCCTTTGGTGCAGAGAGATTAATCTTTGGCAGGTTGCAAACTTGTAAATTAAATGAGAACACTTCAGAATCATGGGAATTCCAGCACTGGGAAACAGACTTACATAAATTCTCTCAAATTAATGGCAAACTTTCTGAGTTACTAGAACTGGGAGGGTTTTTGACAGCTGATTATTGAGTTCTCATGTTGGACAATGTCCTGGAAGACCATCCAGAGATCTGACTTCTGTCAGCTGTGGATTTACATCTCCCAGTATTTCTTCAGCCTGTGACAAAAGCAAATCCTACACTACATCCAAAATGTGCATTCACATATGTTTTTTCAGTGCTAGGACAAGCTCCTTGTGTGTCTGCTAGGACACTAGCCTTAACAAAAAAGCAATATTTTTATAGTGAGTTTAGTCAGGTGTCTCATCATTTGCTTACCTATTTTAAGGACTCTAAGTGAATTTTTAAGAATGAAGCTTTTTTTTAACCTTTATCTCTGACCTTTTGACGCATTCCCAGTCACAAAAGCTTCAACGTAGCTCACGAGCTAGAAGGCAGCCTTTTTTAAGTAAAGGGTTGTTCAGATTTATGCCACAAACATTTTCATAGACTTCACTATATTTTTTTGGTCAATAAGACAGAGATAAGTCTACTGAATGGTCAATGAGATAGGTTTGAAAGTTCCACAGAGAGAACAGATGTGCCTTTTGTTTGAGGTCAAGGACTCCAGTGTTCATATTGATTATCATGCCCACAGCTGTGCAATGAAACTCTTGCCTTCTCAACACTATGTAAAGATTAAACTCTGGCTTTTGGCAAATTGGACTATTTTAGTAGCTGTTTAACATTAGACCCAAAGCCAACAGTATCATCCCAAGCATTACCTTTGCACAAATCAGGGCACCTGATTGTAGATCTGAAAGGCAGGAACAGAACAGCAGAGGCTGGACAACAGCTCCAGGGTAATCCAGCAGTGAGATTGAAACATAAAACTTGGAGTAATCCAATGGGCAACAGGATTGTCATAAGCAACTGCAAGCCATTTTAAACAGTGGCCCATCAGAAAACTACCACTGAAAGCATAAAAAAATGAATTATCTGAATATTAATGACAGTCAGAGAAAAGTTCTTAAGCAGCTTTATGTTTTTCAGCCAGCTATAAAAGAATGTACCAAAGGTAGGTGAAAGCCATTATCATTTTGTGCCACTTTTATAGACTTGGCACAAATCAAGAGATCTTTGTGAGGCACCCCTAAGATTTCACCTATAAAACTGTCTGCCATTTCAAAACACTGGTAGACGTGCCAGACAAAAAACGACACTTAAAGAACAGAAAATTACTTAAATGGCTAAAGAAATTAAATTACGATGAATATATTGAAGAAGCCCATTTACACTTCTGTAGATAATAAAAAGGCCAAGGGGGAACTAAAATTTGATTATCTGCTTTTTGTATCTCAGTGTGTTTCAAGTACTATACTGCAGAACCAAATGGAGCTTCTGAGTGTTTTCTGATCATTATCAAAGCTGCAAAATACAATCTTCTGTCAAGAAAAAAAAATCCTGGCTACTCAGAGAAAAATTATTTCAAGCAGTATATTCAGCAACGAGAAGAAAAAAAAGCATTTCCTATAATAAACAGTGAAAAGAAGATAATATAAATCTTCCACTATTAATTTCACTGCAATCATATGCAAACTAGCAGCTAATAAAACTTTACAATACTGAATTAGATTCTAGTAGATTATTGGATTTTCTTTGTGCTTCAGTAATGAAGTACACTAACACTGCAGTTGCTGAGCTCCTATTATACTCTGCCCTTGTTTCAAAAAATTTGGAGTTCTGCTTGAGGTTGTGATTATTTATACATTTACCTCTTCACACCTTCCAAATTATTAAAATTACATTGGGCATATCCAGAGCCCATGGATTTTTACAGCTTAGGAAATTTCCACATCAGCTTGCAGATGAGGAGAGAGAGAAAGGAAGGAAGTTCAGAAGCTAAATTGGAGCATTTTTGTGCCATACTAGAAAAGGGTTTTAAGGTCTTCATGGAGTAAAACAAAGGAAGCAGAGTTTTCTTTACTGTTTCTGTTAATAAATACTCATATATTTGCAGACTATCTTTACTTGACATATCCTGCAGAGCCTGCTGGAATTGTGAGCCGACCTGAGTGGAATTTGATGAGCCAAGCTACTTTTAAATAGCTGTTGGTTTGTTGGGGTTTTTTTCCCCCTCAGAGATTGTATCATTATCGTCCAAAACTTTTCTAGTACTTTTAAGATTACCGTTTGAAAATATACTTAGATTAGGTTATTAGTAAAATATCAGATTATGGGGATAGTCTTGCACATTTTTTTCTGCCTTTTTAATTTCATGTTCTAGAGTCTAAATATTTAAAATATAAACTCTGCTTCTGTGGTACTGCAATTCTCCACTTTTTGTCACAAGATATGCAAATAAGTCCCAGTTTATATCACTGTACAAAAGGCACATCTAACTTTATCTTGCATCCTGAATTTAAGGAAAGTTTTCCAGACAATTTAAGGTTCTTCAAAATTCAAAAGGAAAAAGTATATTAAAAAATCTTCAAAATGAAATACATAAATAAGCAAATATCCCCAGGACTCAAAAATCTTGCTGAAAGTCACCTGCAGTCCACTGTAGTTCAATCCTGGTTTATATAAAACCATTTTCAAAGAAAATTTCTGTTTTAAAGGCAAAGGAAGAAAAGTCTTTTTTCAGGAAAGAGTAGGAAGTAAATGCAAATACCTTATTCCAGGCAGCTGCATGATTTTTCTGTTATGCAGATTTACAGCACTCACCATATTTCAATCCTGATTTTGTTGTGCTGTCTCTCATTGAAAACCCATCATCCTTGAAAATGCTCAGACAAGAAAACCAGGACAACTGTAACACTTCATCATTCCCATATCATAATCTCAGTATAAACAGAATAGCAAAAAGATAAAAATACACTCAGCTCTTAAGTTAAAATCTAAGGAAGGTGTTGCCATCTGTACCAACTACAAAGACAAATCCAGATAAAGACCTCAAGACAGGCAATGTTTTTTCACCTGAAATGCTGAACACTTTGCCACACCAATTCTGAATTAGCTGCAAGTAGTATGACAGCTTCCTCTGTCCTTCCACTTTCATTCCTTACTGTTTGTCACTGTTTGCTATTCCTGAAGGGAGGATGCAAAGAAGATGGAGCCAGGCTCCTTTCAGTGGTGCCCAGTGAAAGGATCAGAAGAGAGAGGCACAAACTGAAACGTGGGAAGCTCCCTCTGAACATCAGGGGACACTTGTTCACTGTGAGGGTGACCAAGCACTGGCACAGGTCACCCAGGGAGGCGGTGGAGTCTCCATCCTTGGGGACATTCAGAAGCTGTCTGGACATGGTCCCAGGCAGCCTGGTCTAGGTGACCCTGCCTGAGCTTGGGATTTGGGCCCGGTGACCTCCAGAGGTTCCTTCCAACACATTCTGAGTTTTTGTTTCGCTGATCCAAGAAATTCTTCCAATACTTGTGTGCATCTCTGTGAATGTTCCCTGGTTAATGGTGCAACAGTATTGAAATAATGAAACTGATGAAATAATGAACTGATGAAAGCCATATTAAGAGACCAGAACGAGGAATCAGTCAGGGGACCTGTACAGCAACCTCAGCCCATGGGCACCTTACTATTAGAGCAAATTAGGCTAAGAGCTGAACTGCAGGAAACACTGATTTATACAGAGCTGTTAGTCTGTCAATAATGGGGTAAAATACATTTGTTCTGAGATGTATGTGTCAAAGGCTATTTCCTCAAAGTATCTAATGAATAAAAGGGTAGGACAGTGCTGTCATTTCAGCTTGGATCAAAACTCACTTTTTATGTACCTTACAAGAATTTTTAGAAATGTAAGCATCAACAATATTTTGTTATCTAATAAATTTGGCATCTTCATTAATTTAAGTGAACAGTGCAGAAGTCTAAAGAAAGAGATAGTGCACTCATAGATAGTATAATCTTTTCCAAAAAATATCTTTTATACACTGATGGTCACACTGCTACAATGTATAAAACTATGTAAATCACCATGCTATAACTTAAATTTCTTAGTTGACATCTAAATCAGATGTAAATTAATCAGAGGTACCAAATTATTTTTATAAGAAGAGTGACCACAAATTAAATACCACCACTGAAAAAATTATTCTGTAAGTAAGCTGCAGCCATGAGAAAAGAGTGATATAATGCACCCGGAGTGCTTCTCATTTACACACCTGAATTATAAGGAAATGTTCTACATTTCCCCTTGGGGAAGAGGTGAAATATGCTCCACTGAGCCAGAAACTCACCGCTCTTGATTTTTCTGCCTCAGGTTGACTTAGATATTCCCCCTGTAAATCTGGCAGACTCACAGTGGGAAGCTCCAAATATATAAAACTCACATTTGTCAATGTCATGTCAATGTCATGCTTTTTTTTTCCCCCACAGGTGTGTATATACATATACAAATTTTTACATACACACACACACTCACTCTCCAGTAACATTTCATTCTGCCTTCTTCCCTGTTTCCCTAAAAGGAGGTTCAGCAAGGGCCAGGGACTGCAGCATGCCGAGCTTTCAGGAACCATTCCAGAGCCCCAGACACGAAGTTCAGCTTGAGCAGAGGGAGGGGAGCATCTCGTCAAAGCACCTGCCTGCCCTTGCTGTGCCCAATACAACTTGCACTCCCACCCCACACTGCCCCTTCCACCACAGCTGTCCCAGCTGCTTCTCCACCAAAGGAGCTTTGCCCATAGCCTTGGAAAGAGACCAATTTCTCACTCACTTATTCTTGGCTCTCTCTCACACTTTGGTAATGCTGATTGAGGTGCAGACCTGCACAGCAGATCTCTCACAGGCCAAGAACCAAAATAGTCCAGGCCTTGTTCCAGGTTGCACCAAAGTCCTTAAATGGTTTGGCCTTGTTCAGCACTTCATCACTTCGCTTTGACACATATGCCAGACTTCAAAATGTCACCACTAGTCAGCATCACATGTCCAGACAAACAGATGTAACCTATATTGTCACCAGGACCATTTGGAAGAAAGAACAAATGGTGCCAAGCCCTCTTTCTACTACTTCAAGACATCCTTTGACTTGTGAACAAAGCTCATCTAAACAGTGCACAACTTCCCCACTTTGGTAAATTATTTCTCAAGGCAACTGTCACATTCTTAGGACATGATTTTCCTCGTGACTTCAGTTTTTATTGCTTCTAGATTGGACTACAGTATTTCTGTACAAAGTAACAACGAAATTTTGTAATTTTCCAAAGGATAAAACTCAGTGAAGGTTCTGTTATACACAAAAACCCTCCACCATGTAAAATCTTGAGCAGAGAAGACAAAATTAACAGTACCATACACTGCCAGAAAAGAAAATTCATTAAAAGAGTTATCCTTCTCAGTATCTGTTTTACAGATAGGAAATTTGGGCACAAATTATCACAAATATCTAGGGCCATATATATTGGTGTTGTTAGAACTAGAACTCATGCATGTAACCTGCTCTTCTTGTGCCGCTGTAAAATATTTTCTCTAAACCCATTGTCTCTTACTCTACCAACAAAAGTATCTTTTTTATCCCCCTACTGAAAAGGAAAAAAAAAAAAGAATATATAAATCTTGCATCTGAAAGCTTAAAAGTTATAGCACAGCTTTCCCCCATCCAAGGTCCTGCTTTTCTCCCTAAATCACTTTGAATTCTAGACAGTCTGGCTACATTGCCAACACATCAATTCTACTTTGCAGGGCTTGATTGCTAGATTTATTGAAGTCCATATAATTAAGTAGGAACCTTTTAGTCTGAAACCCATATGCTGGGAGTGCAGGAGCAAGCTTGTCTGAAACTCTTAAAAGTTAACCATTAGTAAAACAAATATATTATTTTAGATCTATAAAACAGTTATACAGAGTAGGCTACATTTAACCTTATGGAGCACAATGGGCCATGAAGTACAAAGCAAAGATCAGTCTTCCATGAAGATATAAATGAGGCTAAAATACAGACAGACATACTAACTCCTGGAAGATCCAAATTTAGTCAATTATGAGTCTTGGGTAGACTAGAATAGTAACTCATTTTTCTGCTAGAAGCAGCTGATTACAGATTCAGAACAAAGTTCAGCAAGCTGTGCAATTACCAAAATACAGACAAATTGAATGACAAGTATCATTTTAATTGTTATGCACTTATCAGAGTGCCAAGAAGATCATGGAAAGCTGGTCTTGGCACGTGTGGAACTGTTCTAAGATAGTCCTCAGTAGTTTCTCAGTATACAGTCATTAGTAGCATTTTGGCCACCAAAGACAGAGTTTGGCCAAAAGAGATACTGCTTAAAATAAGGATTAATTTGGTGTTAATGAGTGTTTAATTTGACAGATCTTGTCTGGACCAGAATGTGAACACTAGTTTATTAAAGCAGCTATATAATTTTTTTTTTTTTTTTTTTTTTTTTTTTATTTTTAAATTTTTTTTTTTACATTTCAAGATTTCTCTAGGGAATCTTACAAAAGAAATTATTACAATAAAAATCCATAAAATTTGTTGCAGCAAGGTGATGGCTGCTGTCACCACTGTGCTTTTAATGTAATTCATATTTTTCCCCTTTCAGTAGTACTTTTGTGTCAACATTTTAGAACCAAAGAGGTCACCTTGATTCCCTTTTAATCAATTAAAACTGATAAAGTTTAGTTTTAAGTGTTCTCTAATGAACAAAGCAGTCACCTCTTTTTGATACATCTGAACTAGCTTCTTTTAATAATGTGAACTTACATCTCACCATCTAGAAAAGGGAAGACAGAAACAATCCTGCTAATTTTATAATCCTGACAAATCCCCCCTGCACAAACCCACAGACCTTATGGAAAAGAGTATATCCCAGGAACTTCTCAGAAGTTATAAAAAAAACCAGATAAACTTTCATTGTTCTAAATGAAACTGAATGGTTTACATTTAGCATTTAAACCATCATCTTATTCTAGCTGTTCAGCTAGAACCATGAAGCTACCATGAATTTACAGTATTTTAACTGGGGTAAACAGGCTGTCTCAACCTATGGCTTCCTTTATTGAGTTTTCTGGACACCACTCAAAATGCATTGAAAGCTGTTTAGCTGGGTTTATCAAATTAAGGATATGAACAGCATTGTAAACATAGAGAAAAAGGAGAGCAAGCTGAAGCAGAACCAGGCTCCCACTTTGCTCACAGCATATAAAAGAATCCACAGCCTCTTACAATGAGCATTTTCCTGTGTCATATGTTGAATTCAGAAGATAAATGTAGATTCAACACTATCTAACCTTGAAAAATCATGCTTCTTAAGTGGTATAAAAGCTGCTCTTGGTAAACATTTATTGCAGAAATAAATATTGTGTATTTGTAGACATGGTCAACAATATTAAGATACCTCACATATCACTGAACTAGTGTGCTATTTCACTCCCAAAATGTATAACCTGCCATGAATTAAATTTAATCACTGATCATGATGTGAAAAGTTCATCCCAGGATGCATCAGTCGTATCTGCAGCACAGCTGCAGAAATGTTAGTACCGGTGGACAAAGCACCAATGAACACACAGCTGAAGCACTGTTTTGTACAATTCATGTGGCCCACATTCAGGAAAGATACTTGAAACTGTATAGGTATAGAGAAAGGTTACAGGAACAACAGGGTGCACCAAGAACCTATTCCACTGTCTGGTATAGCCTAGCAAAGCGAAGGCTGACAGAGACACTCCTGGCTGCTGTGTGAAGAGGATGAAAGAGGAGCATTATCACAGTGTAAGAGCTGCCTGAATTTAGGAGTGCTGCCTTTGGAGTCACAGTCTGTATGAGATAGCCCTGAATAGGTTCAAAAACTGTGAAAGGGTACTAACCATGAAAATAAAGAGCGTATCACACATCATCCTTTTGAAAGAAATATTGTGTGCACCAAGAAATATTAACTGAAATATTTGCACAGTTTTTGACAGGAATTTTGTTACGCAGTTCTTCAGATGGAAGCTGAGCGGAGTTTTTGAATACGAAAGTAAATTTGGTGATAACAATTAAGGTTAAATGTAAAGAGCTACCTTTGCAAAGAGGTTCTTTCACTGTAAGTCACAGCCCGCTTGGAAACAAGGTTATATTGACCATGAGTGTATGGCCACACTGCAAAGGTTTTCCAAACCAACCAAAACATTTCTTTCTCATCTGAAGAGAACAACTACAAAGATGCTGTCAGCTTCTCTGAACATTCAGTAGCAAGCAACATTACAGGACAGCTAGTCTAGCACTATGCTGGGCTCTTATACTTATGATTTCAAACCAGATGGGCATCATTTAATACTCAAATATTAGAGTTTTCTATTTGCATTTTAAATAGATCATCTTAGTTCTGACTCAGTTTCAGACAAGTGGTGTCAGTGATATTAGAATTTATGGAAAAGCAAAACAAAAATGAATTACAAATTCAATGAGAGGAAGACATATTAAACACAAGGCTGAAAATTTAAAAACTTTGCACAATAACCTGAAACAAATAAAAGGCAGAGGGCTTTCATCTAAAGACAGTATTTCACTATGCTTAGGAAAGTTCTTATAATAGAATCATAGAATATGCTGAGTTGGAAGGGACCCACAAGGATCGTTGAGTCCAGTTCTTGGCCCTGCACAGGACAGCCCAAGAGTCACACCCTAAGAGTGTTGCCCAAACAATTCTTGAATTCTGGCAGCCTTGGTGCTGTGACCACTTTCCTGGGGAGCCTGTTCAGAGTCTGACTACCCTCTGGTTGAAGAGTCTTTTCCTAATATCCAACCTAAATCTCCCCTGACACAGCTAGAGCCGTTTCGTTAAGTCCTGTCACTGGTCACAGACAGCAGAGATCAGTGCTTGCCCCTCCACTTCCACTCATGAGGATATTGAAGACCACAATGATGTCTCCCCTCAGTCTCCTCTTCTCCAGGCTGAACAACCCAAGTGACCTCAGCTGATCCTCCTATGGCTTCCCCTCCAGACCCTTCAGCAGCCTCATGGTTCTCCTTTGGATGATCTCTAATAGTTTCAGATCCTTCTGATATGTGGCACCCCAAACCACACATTCAAGGTGAGGCTGCCCCAGTGCAGAGCAGAGAGGGACAACCCCTGCCTTGCCCAGCTGGTGATGTTGGGCCTGATGCCCTCAAGAGCCCTCCTGGCTGCCAGGGCACTGCTGACTCATATTCAGTCTGTACATAGATCCAGGGTTGCCTCATTCCAGGAGCAGAATCCAGCACTTGTTTTTGTTAAACTTCACACAGCTGGGATTTCCCAGCCCTCTAGTTTGTCAGGATCTCTCTGAAGGGACTCTTTGCCTTCAAGGGAATCAATGACTCTTCCCAATTTAGTATCATCAGCAAACTTAGTATCCCATCCAAGTCACGTATGAGGACATTGAAGAACACAGAGCTGAAAATGGAGCTCTGTGGAACCCCACTAGTGACAGATCACCAGCCTGATGTCACCCCATTCCTGGCAACCCTTTGCCCAACCCATGAGCCAGTTGATCACCCATGACATGATGTGTTTATCCAGCTGTGGGCTGGACATCTTGTCCAGAAGGATCCTGTGAGAGACAGTATCAAAAGCTTTACGGAAACCCAGAAAGATTACATCAACTGGCTTCCCTTGATCAAGCAGATGAGTTACCTTGCTATAAAAGGAACTGAAATTTGTTAAGCAGGACCTCCCCCTCATGAACCTGTGCTTGCTGTGACAAATGACTGCGCTGTCTTTCAGATGTTTTCCGACAACTCCCAGAATGATGATCTCTGTAATTCTACCAGGCATCGAAGTGAGATCATCAGGCCTGTAGGCACGATCATCCCTCTTGCCCTTTTTGAAAATTTGGACACTAGCCAGCTTCTAGTAAACTGGTGCCTCTCCAGATTCCTGAGACCTTTCAAAACCTTTGAGGCCTCAGCCAGCTCCTTGAGTACTCTTAGATGAATTCCATCAGATCCCATACACTTATAGGGATCCAAATGTTCTTGTTAAAACCAAAAGTGAATTAAATGCTGGGCAGAAATAGGTGATAAAATAAGATCTTATTCCATTCTACTCCACCAGAAAACAGCAGATAGAACTTCACAGAAAATCAAGACAAACCTTTTGATTTTACCCTAAGTGTTTCAGGTTTGCTTCCTTCCTCCTCCAAAGTAAACTGCCCTTAAGCTGAAATCATGCACAGATTATATCTGCTGTTAGTCATCTACAGAATTCTGTCCAAGGTCAAGAATGGCAGGAGCCTGATAATTCATCTCTAAGTTTGTGTTTTACAAGTGGTCTTCATTCTAAGCAGTGAAGACATCTGCTTGTACAAAGTGACTCACCCAGCACGCTTTTGCAAGCATTTTCTCTCAGACAGCTTTATTAGTTTTCTTTGCATTTAACACAATGTTAAGAAACATGAGAATCTTTCTAAATTTGTTAAGCACATTTGAAGGAGTATATGTTTCATTAAAATAGCATCCTGAGCCAACACTAACATCACTCAGCTTCCACAGTAATTTCTGACTCACCAGGAAATATACACACTACAAGTAGCTAAATGCTGTACTCTAACAACTACTGGCGTGCAAGGCGACAGCTTGGACACTCAATAAATGTCCTAACAGAAACCTGAGGGAAGCAGCAAGAAAAAGAAGTTTTCCAAGCTTTCTTATAATAATCAACCAAAATCATTCCTAGTACCAAAGCATTGACTCACGTGAATTGTAGATCCAAAGGCAAAAAGGCTTATTTTAGTGATATGCCAGAATCAATAACTAAATTTGTTCCTTAACAATCAAAAACTGTTTGTCCTCCAACTGGTAACAGATAAGATGTTGTATCCTCTTTTAACTCAGGTGTCTGTGGTCTAAGATCAGTGCTGTGGCAAAACTGGAGATGAACTACCATCACACATTGCAGGAAAAATCCTTCAACATTTACAAAAGAAATTTTAAAATTAGGCAAATTCATTCAGCCTCTTCTAAAGCAATTATGCAACACACTATAAAGAGAAGTACCATCTGGTAGGAAGCTGTACACTGCACATGTATCCATTATTCACCCATTTTCACACTGTACCGAGCCTCTGGGGGAATATATTTTACCATGATATTTGAATTGGAAAAACATCATTTAAGGACTCAAATTTGAAAAGAAATGGTTTGCATTTAAACACAGTTACAGAATTAAAAGTTAAACTCAAAATACAAAGTAGAAATTATATGTACATTATCTAATGAAATGGGTCAGGAAAGAAAGATATAGACATCCCCATTTTCAACATCTCATTTAAGTGGTTACGTTTCCTACACAGACACTGCACCAAGTCTGACTTAGGTCCACTGAATGGCCTTCTGCTCTTCCATAGCTGTTCAGGGAACATGAATTCTTAATTTAAGCACAAGAAAAATAACTAAAGGAACTGTAAATATTAGTTAGACCTTAAATTCATAGTACTGAAGCTTACTTGATATCAAGATCTCTTTCCTTCATAGTGCAGATCTGTGAATTGGCAAGTACAAAGCCAGCCTAGCGGGCAAAGACTAGAAGAGATTATAAGCAGGCGTGGCAAGACAGAAGGAAAAGAAAGGCCTCCAAGAAGCATGAAAAGATCCTTTCTTCATACAGGATTTATCAGAAAAATGGCTGGTATTACCAAGAGCAAAACACCGTGAAATTCTGTTTCTCTGGATACAGCCAGGTTCCCGAGAATAACACTGGACAAGTGAGACTTATTCAGCACATTCCCAAATGTATTTGTATCTAAACACACAGGATCCAGCAAATTTCAGACTGGCTGCAGTATTTACTGAGCTGATTAAGCCATGTTCTGCAGATGCAGTTAAGCATCACTGGTGAGGTTTGTAGATAGAAATTACAACTTTATGTGCACCAGCTGAGGTGATCTAATACAATAAACTACCTTTAGCAGCAGATCTAATAGGAAGATAAATCGTTTTCCTTGGATCTCTCAAATTATCCCCTCATTCTTTTATCTTCAGAACTCAGAAGCAGAAGTGGATTAATGCTTGACTCACATCTTATTCAAAAGTAGAGAGCAAAGGGCAAAAACAAACAAAATTTCACTTGAAAAATACAGTTTCTATTTATAGGGAAGATCTAAACTAGTTTCTGGCATAGACTTTCATAAGCTCCTTTGCTATAAAGATATTTCTTTGTCAGCAATTCTTTTTCCTTAGTCATTGCACAAGTACAGTAGCCCAATGCTCTCTTCAAAGGATCATACTGAAATTTTGCACTGAAAACTCAAACATAAGGAATTTGGGTTCAGATAAAAATTACTTGGCTTACTTTCCTGTCTATTTTTACACAGAAGTTGAGAGAAAAAAAAATTTTTTCAATGCACTCAATAAAAAATTATATATGACATATCTACAGCTATTTCCTATCCAGATAGTTGTCTCCAGAAGTATGGAATTAAAATTAGTTTTAAATGTTTCTTGAGATAATGGATAAAACTTTCCATCCCTGACCATTTTGCTATCATCTAATATGCACTTTATACTGCAGAATCCTACAAAGAGTTTAAGGAACAAATCATCAGAATCACCATGGGTTCCATACCTATTGTAGCAGCCTCAAGGCTAGCAGTCTTCAGAGCTTTTTTCCTACCTACAATGAGAAACTGGGAAGGACCAGGTGGCAATTTTGATGGATGTTTAACACTGATATATTTATAAAGTTGTTTCTGTATTTCATCTACAAGCAACCATTACTTAAAATTAAATGTATAGCTTGTAATTATTAAAATAGGCCTCAGACATTCTTGGTGTAGAGACACAAAAATTGAGAAGACTGAGAATGTGTCAGAGAACCTCTAGTGACTCCAGCCTATTTCTCTACAGAAGGCTGCTTCACACTTTTTTTATAAAGAAAACACTATGAGAGAGCTCAATCTCATCTGTTCAAGAAAGTGTAAAATACATTCTAGAAGTGTGAGAGGAACCAGTGAGAGAACTGCTGGGATTTTCTCACTGGGTGCCTTTATTTGAATGTCAGCAACTTTAATCTAGATCACTCATTATACAACAAGACCCCACAACTGCAGTGATATACTGGAAAAAGACCTTTTCAGCCTGGTTTGTGTTGCTCCTCTATTAGTTCTTAAAGCTTGCAAAGCCCACTCAGGAATAACTTGCACAAATTCATGAGTTTTATCATTAAACACCCCTTTAAAATATCACTTAAGGTCACAGCTGAGACATTAAATGTTACTTACAATGCACATTTTGTTTGTCTAAGCACATTTGGCAGGTAATCTCACAGTACAGTGAGTTTCCTTCATCAGCTCAGGTTTAATTGCTTCCCAACACAGACTCTTTTCCTATTAATGCTTTTTGACAAATTCACTGCACATTAACATTTGTTACTTGCCCTCTCATGCAAAATGGGCCACTATTTCTCAATCCCAATAACTTTTCAAAATGAACTAGTTTCTAGTTCAGACAGGTGCGAGTGTTGACACTGCAACATTTGGGATCCTGCCGAGTATAGCTGATACAGGCTTGCCAAGCACAGCCCCAGTCAGAGCAGAGAGCAAAGGAGCGTCTCTTCTTTACTGGGGCATCACTTCAGAAAATACTACCTGCTGTTCTTAAATAACAGAGAAAAACAGGGATTTTTTTATAGACAAGACATTTTTGAGCCATCCCAATGGAACAGAAGAGGCTTTGAGGACTATTACTGCATAATCCTTCAGTGATAGATTTCAGTCAGTAACCTTCCTCTAAGTGTTCCACTGTGCTATTTCTGCAATCAGATAGCTTTCCCTTTCTCTTGCTGTTTCTTCAACTCAGGTGAAATTCCTAGAATTAGACATGCTTTCTCTGTCCTACCAGGATTCAGTTCCTGCTTGATCCTAGACAAGGCTTTCAGTCTACCATTCAAGACTTTCTCTTCACGAAGGCTCCAACTTCCTAGTCAAGAGGATTATACAAAGCAGATTGGCACTGAGTGTTCTACAAGTCCACCCATCTCTGCCCACAGCCTGGAGTTGACACCCATTTCTGAAACACAAATAGAATTAGTTCCCAGTTCACTCTCCTGCACTCCAGTTCAGTATTACAGGCCTCTGGCTATTGGTCAAAAGTCTCTGATATTTAACACAAGAACACTGTGAGAATCTTCTAGGAAACTGCAGGAAAGCTTTGTGAGAGAAGCATAACTGAAGGGAGGTGATTTCTCTTGCATGACATGTGATACTGGTTTGGAGTCTGGAAAACTTGAAGATCTCATGAGAAATTGCATAAGTCAGTCCTTTAAAGCTATGGACCTTCTTCACCTGCACTGTGAATTACACATGAAAAGCACAACTGTAGTAATGGAATATATATTTGTGGGGTAGAAAGTTTAAGAACTAGAGTCCTAGGCAAGGAAGGCAAGTTTGCACTAGTTCCAAATTCTCAGCAAAAGCAAGAGTTACTAAGATATTCTTAAAAATACCTTTCTTAATTTAAACTGTAAAATAAAATCTCAGCCTAAGTGGATCCTTCATCACAAGAGTTACTGTGTCATTAATACTAACTCTTGGACAGTCTTCATTTCACCACATTACTGCAGAAGGCAATCGCTGAGATACCTACAGAGCCTATAGGTAATTTTTTATGTTCTCTCAACTGCAAATTAAGCTTATTTATACATATGAAAACATGCTCTAAGGTAACAGATGGGCGCTTCTGTGAGAAATATGCACATAAATTCTAGGTTTCATGTGAGCTGTAGATGAAAACAAGCATGCTGCCTCAGATTGAAATCTCCCAGCTGTATTGATTTTTCAGAATGGAACATGACTAGAAGTTATTCACAGATGCTCTCCTCCCGCAGCAGCAAGCTGCTCTCCCCTCCTCTCACGGGAAAAGGTGCACTGAGGAGAACTACAGATGAGCTGGGGGAAAAAAAACTACTCTAGGCATGAACTGCAATGGATCTCACTGAAGAAAAGCATTTGCTCAGAAGACCAGGAATTATTTTTTTAAAAAGCCAAACAATTTCATCCTCTTCTCCTTCTTCATCTCATTCCCTTCATCATATATGTACATATAACTCCGCTATGCGATCTGCCTCGGACGACAATCCTATCATAGACAGCAACACTAATCATCTCCTGTCTCTACCGCAGCCCAAAAAAGTCTCAGTCCCAACCATAAGCGGACACTTCCTTCATTTCTTCATTGCGCAGTCTCCCAAAAACTTCCCAAAAACTTTGCAATGGGGCTTTCTCCTCCCTCTCCCAGTGTCAGTGTCCAGGCAGGTTCACTGCAGCTCACACGGTGCATTCCCTGAGCTGGCTTCTACCTCGGCAGAGGAGAACTGAGGCAGTAGGGCTGACCCCAGGCAGGCTGTCACACACACCAAAGAATAAACCCAATCCAAAACCCTCACAGCTCTTCAAGTTGTCTTGTCTCTCACCTCCACAAAGGAAAATGTCATGCCCCCTGCAAGGTTGCCAGGAAGTTTTTAAGAAGGGATTGTGCAACCAAGCATGTGCAGTATGGATATAATACTGGAGAACAAGGTATGTCCCAGGTTTGGTCGGATTACGGATAGGAAATCCAGCTTGGATGCACGGGTACTTGTGATTTACACCTAGATGGAGACATTTGACCTCTTGGTCAATGTCTGCTTTTGTTTTGATCCATGACCTCATCTGGCAAGCATCCCAGTAATTGAACATTTAGGGATGCCTGCTCAGTGAGTTAACCCCTTCTGAACAGTGATGCCTGAGTGCAGGGGTTTTCTGGAACAATCTTACTCTGTCAGTGGGATGTCCACATGTACCCTGCACCACGCAGCAAGTTGTAATAGTCTGCAGGAACAGCATTTGCGATCTTAGGACAAAAGAACATTCATCAGCAGCAAATTCTGAGCAGAAGCATTTGATACAGTCACGACACTCTGCCAAGGAAGATTTGCTTCTTTAGTGAGACACAAGATTGCAACTGCTGAAATTCTGTCTCCTGGGCATTTGAAGTGTATAGCACCTCCACAAACTCTAAGTTTACTCAACTAGAAAAACTAAAAATAAACCCAAATATAAATGATGTGACAGACTGACATTCATAGATCCTGAAATCCAATGCACATCAATGCTGACCTAGAATAACCAAAGCTGCACTGTCATTTCACAACTCATAGCTTGCCCTGTATAAGAGATGCACTTTACTGGTGCTAAATTGTGAAGAAAACCAGCAGCCATAATTGTCATCACAATTACAAGTCCTTTTTTTCTTATTGCATTCCTCTAAACAGACCAAAACAAAAAACCTTTGCAATTCCTCCCAAGGTTATTCTGCACACTCCCACACAAGAGAATTCCTGGGGATATGGATCTGACAAAGTTATGAATCACACAGTTTTAGAAACAACCAGGAAACCCTCAAGAGCTGGTATAAACAGATCAACAAGCGTTTCCCTTGTAACTGCACCATGACAGAGACTGAGTTCCTGCCCCAACACACACCCCAGGGCTGCTACTGTTGGGACTCCAACGGCGGAACCAGTCACTCAACACAGAAAGCTGGTGCCTGCGCCCAGTACCAGTACAGATCCCACACCTGGAGACTTCCATTCCGGTCTTATTTAAGCTCACGGATGAGACCCACATACTGATTGACTGCACAGAACCAACATCCCATGGCTCTGAAGTGTCCAGAACAGCTACAGCTGTAGTAAGAACAACTTCACAGAGACAGATTGATTCAGATGTTCCTGCAGGAGAGTACTTTAGTTTTTCTATGAGACAAGCAGTTCTGACAGTCCCTGAAGTCTGCAGCTGGAAGCCTCACAGAGCCAGCAAATGATGCTACAGCAGAGAAGTGATAGCTACTAAGTCATCGTCTTTAGAAGCAGGAGCCACAGGCGCAGCACTCCTCTGACACGTTCACACACCTCGAGCAGTCTGCAAAAGAATTAGCTCTAAACTGGGTGCTCAGTGTAACAAACCAGGGGATTCATTTTGTTCACCTTCAGCACAGAAAAGGATGCAAAGCATTCCTTTGCAAAGGGAACCCTTTTGCCCAAAAAATTCATCTTCTGCAAAATATTGAAGCCAAGTCCCAAATTTCAATTTTTGTAAGAAGTTTTACGGCTAGCATCACACCTACCATCAGCCATCCTCAAATACTTCAAGCAGACATAAACTGATATTACACATCTTCCTGAATATTCAGAAGATCAGATAATCAAAATTTCTCATCTCAGAGGGATCATTAGGAAGTGCAGGTCTCATTTCTAAATTGTAACTTCCAACCACTACAGATCATTCTAGCAAATATACCCAACTATTATGTTTATCCCACAGCTTAAGCCATCTCCCCAATGACTACTGTAGCCTCCAGTTTCACTTGTTATCTCTTCAGTGGTGCAGTTATGCATGAACATTAATTATAGCATGAAGAACACCGAAGTTATTAAAAACATCCAAAAAATGGGATTTATTCATACAAAAATACTTTATATGAGGTAAGGCATTGAGCTATGACATTAGATGTAAAGTAACATGTATTTTCAGTTTTAAAACCCCTCTTTAAAAATAAACCTAAAATTGATCCATAATTTTTAGTTAGCCTAATGTTCTTCTTCCACACCCTCAACTTCTATTTCAATTTTTTAAGTATAGAGGATGTATGTTAAACCTGACAAAAGAAAGATGCTTTTTAAATCAAAAGTACTTCATCTGAACTAAAGCATGAGTTCTCTTTTTCAGAAATCCATTCTCTCCACTTGAAGGCAAACTTCAGTGGATCTTGATACACTGTTGAAAACCTTGAACGTCTGAAAGGAACTCACATACTTTATAAAAACTGCCTTCTGTTCAATCAGCCTTGACTCCACATTGCTTTATACCAGCATTTAATCAAAGTTTGGAAACAGATAATGGAGAAAGTGGGCTGGATAGCACAAAATACAGCTAGGAAAATTTGTAGGGTAGTCTAGTGGAAAGAAAAACTAAAACTATTTTTACCCAAGTTCTTAATTCACATTAAAAATTAAACACTACACCTGCCACAGAACAGTCTCACCAAGTCTGGCTAATCTTCAGGGTAACTGCATATGGAAAAAGGAAGATTCATTTACATATCTTAATACACAACAAAAAAAATAAACAGCCCAGAGAAATTGTCCCATATACCACAGACACATTGCTCCAAAATGGGCTCCTGAAATAAAAAAAGAAAGAAAATTTGAAATTCTTAAGAAATAGGATCCAGGAAAAGCTACAACCAAAAGTTTTACTTTCCTGATGCTTGCGTGCCTTCCCTCTACTCTCCGTTATGTAAAACACTTGAATACAACATGCTTAAAGCAATCTCGCCCAGTCATCTCTAGCAGAGAGCTAAAGGATGCAGGAGCTTTCTTACAAAATCTGTCTTCAAGCCATCAGCTAAATATTCTACAATCCATGGGTAACTGCCTGGAATGAAACAGCATCTTCTGTTCTGGATTTGGGACCTTGCAGCTTTAACCAACTATTTACATAGTAATGAAGATCAGCTTGAATTTTGGAGATGTTGCTGCAGGAGATCTCCATCAGCGAGAGCTGTCACTGGAACTCCTTGGAGGAAGGAGCAGGAGGGTAAAATGGTGTTGGGAGTCAACTGGAGGAGGCCCCTTGCCCAAATAGCCTCATGGCGTAACTGGGAGGTAGGGCACTACCAGAACCGACAGCAAAACAGAGCACTGGAGTCCGAGATAAAGGTGGACTCTAACCACAAGGAAATAATATTGGAATTTTCCCCACTTTGATGAGCCTTGGCAGAGGAATCCGGTGCAGTACAGAGCCCTGAGGCTCTCCATTTTGCAGGGAAAATGAAAACATTTCTAATGCTGCAACAAGAAATGCAGAAGTATTTTAAGGAAGTCACTAAAACACAAAAAGAAGAAAATAATAATCCAACATTTTCATGCCCTATTCTACACATCCTATCTAAAAAGCCAACTCCCACATACAAAATAAGAGAAGGATGGACTATCATATTATGTTTTACAAGTTCAATCAGGAATGTAATAATCCTCACCATTTTTGCTACATATTTAGCAGCAGCTTGTGCCCTCAAGGCAAGGTCCATGTAGACCAGCCCTGCCTGTGTTCTCTGATAAAAGAAGGCAATCACTCTGAAGGAACTGTCACCATTGATGTCACTGTAACGAGTGCTTTTGACATGTCACCAACTTGAATTGCCAGAAATAAAAGTTGGAGAAAGCAAATTTCACTCTGCTTGCAGAACACTTTATTATGAAACCTTTGAAACAAAATTTCCGCTGGCCAGGTGCTGTAATGTCCCTGGTCATGTCTGTTCAAGAAAGCATCCAAGTACCTGTTTCCATGTCATTGGTTACACTCCCTATAGTGAGCTGTGGAGGTGCAAGTGATAATTGTCAAGTGCTTCTTCTAATTCCACTTACACAAAGCAAATGAATCATCATGTCATCGTGCTCCTGTGCAACCAGAGCCAAATGGAGTTTCAGATACCTTTCTAGAAATTATTTTTAATAAATAATTCCGTTCTAGAATTCTTCCCAAAATTTAGCCACATCTCAGCTGCCTTACCTTGCCACATACCCTGTTACAAACTATGAACACTGAAATATCTGAAGTTCTGCCTTCTCTCAGAAACTGTAACACATCTAATTTTCAAGCACCTGTCAGTGTGCAAGCTGTAAATCCAAAAACGATAGGACAAGCATTACACGTCACCTGTGCTGGCTGGCAAGGGCTTGAAACTTGCTGTCCAGGAGGTACCAAGGCTGGGTAGTAGGTTCTCACCTTCTATTTATACTTTGACTGACAGTCATGCCTAGAGGGAATCCTTTCCACTAAACCTAATTGTTTTACTGAAATGCTGCCAGACACCTCCATTACACCCCTGATGTGCCAGGAGGAATTATAGCTTCTATTTGCACTTTCCTGAAAATAGCTCAGTAGTGCATGCCAAGATGGGGATCCTGACATTATTCACAATTTGGAAGAGGCAAGCTATCAGCTATCTTTAAACAAAGCACTGTTCTGCTTTCTTTTAAGAAAGAAATTATTCTGTGTTCCAAGAGACGGAGAGTTAACTGTAACTACCACTTCAAGAATATTCCAGACAAGAACAATCTTTTGTAAAGACCCAAACTCCTGCCACAAGCACACAAACAGGAGTGATATCAGTTGAGATCCCTGTTTAAAAACTTCTCTGGTAAGTAGTTGTTGATTGTTCTTTTATGTAGACACTGTTTTCACCTTTTAGCATGAACCAGAAGAAAATATCCTTAAAGTGGGAAGTGCTGCTTAGGTTGCAGTGCATTTGCATACACCATGCAGCTGCATTAAATAATGGATTTCATAGCATGAACTATATAAAACACATTTCTTTTAGCAATTATAACATCATTCATGTGGCAATCAGAAAATGCATTTATGCATATGATAAATGTCAGTGCTTTCGCCTCCTCTACAACAATACCTGACATCTATTTTTTTCCCCCATAACCAAATATTTTCCCATAGTCTCATCAATGCTGCCATTTTAACTTTGATGTTATAGGGTAAACTAATGTTATTTATCATTAATAATAAATAGCAATTTTAAAGGGAAAATCTAACACATCCAATAAAAAGAAGCAACAAGATACAGATTTCTGGGCTAACTCATTCAATACCACACTACTTGCAGGACTTACTTTGCATGCTGGCACATGGCAAAAATTCTCTGTTTTGTCTTTCTTCTATAGACACACTGTTATTATTCCCAGATGGAACACAAATTTTCTCTCCTTGAAAGGCATGGCCAGCACACAAACAACTCTGTTTGCTTTTTAATTTCACACACTTTCACTGCTGCATCAGCCAACTTCAGTTTGTTAAGCCTCTTTTCAAGGCTGTTTGCTTTGTTTCAGATTTCAAAGCACAGTGATCTTTCCTCATACTGGGTTTTGCCCAGTGGTTGTCCTGTGCTCTGCTCACCCCTCTCAAACTAAAGAATAGAAGGAGATTGAGTGATGTGATTGTTGTTGCACCGTGCTGGAGTCTTAAAGTACCAACATGAAAAATTTTCTGATTAATGTTACTTTGTGTGACATAAGATGCTATAACTTCCCCTAAACAATTTGGTAAACTAGTATTATACAATGATAATAACTGGAGATCAGGAATGGGATTTATTTCTACTCTTTCATAGGCCAGTGGCACAGAGATAAATACTCTTACAAATACAAAAGGAATAAATACTTTGAAAAGAAAAGCATCATTCAAGATTCCAGGTACTTTCTGCTTTACTGAATGACATGCATAGTTACAATTTAACTTGCAGTGCATTAATGCAACATCCCGAGTTCTTTCCCAGAGGAGCATGCAAACGCCTCCTGAACGGCTTACACCTATACTGCTATCAGTTCAATATATTTCAGCATATATCTCAGCTCAACTGATCTACCCTAGTAAAGTGTGTCCCTGCAGAGAAAATAAGTTTTCTAGATTTCTTCTCAATGCACAATCAAGCGTGTACATGATAAAATAAACTAAGGAAAAATAAACACTACTCTGGTTTATTGTTTTATCTTGTCCAGTAATCAAAGGTATGTTGTCCACAATGAAAGGCCAATCAAAGTTAGAGAAGGAGAGTATTTCATTACCCACACATTATTTCATAGGTACTTGTTGCCACACCGATGATTCAGACCTGAAAAATCAGGTTACTTGAACAGCCAGTGGATTACAAGTCTATTGGGAATACTTGGTAACAAAATTAATATTCAAGCCCAGTATTCTGTTAGGGCATTTGTTCTCATTTGGGACTTCCAACTTATTTACCTCACAGACTTTTTGCAGTGGAAGACAGTTCCGAGTTCATCACTTAAAACTTCATCAAGGCAGTTCCCAAAGAGAACAAGATCAGGGGGATTTTAATCAACATGGCAAAATGCCAGAGGAAAATACAGATTTTCAAATACCTTGTAGGGTCAATAACAGACTAGTTAATGGACTAGGAGAAAATGGGAAAAGTTAGTCAGTTCCAGAGTGGGAATATGTTGGGTCATTGATTTTTTTCCCCCCATACTCTGAAAAGACTAAAATCATATCATTTACAGAAACTATTTTTCTGACACCATGAGTAATAGCATCCTCTGCTCCATTTTGTCATAACTCTTTGGCTAATCTCTCCTTCCAAATCAGGGTGTCTGCTAATGTCTGCTGTTTCAACTCTAAAATATTACCAGTATACACAAAAACTGTGTCTGAGCAGAGAGTACCTGGAACAAGGTAACACTGCAGCACAGGTCAACTGTCCACATCTGAAGTAACAATAAAGTAAAAACTACTGTAATTCCCAAACCACAGACAAAGTTTGGGAAAGAAGATTTACCATCCTCTGGACAAAGTCCCAGCCTGAACTTCAGACCTCCTGGTACCTGGAAGAGCAAAAGAACCTGCCCCACATAACCCTTCTCTAGGAGTCACACCTGCAACCTTTCAAATTCCTCCCTGTCACAGAAATGCCTCGATATCACCAGCACCACTTTTTGAGTAAAGTTATCACTTACAGGCTCATTAATCACCTCCTAAGGACAAGAGCAGAAAATAAATACTTCAATAGAAGATGACACCAAAGAAAGCAACTCATATATCAGTTGTTCATATGTGAGCAGGAGCTATTTACACACTTGTATCTGCCTCGGTATTGTATTTAAGTCCTTTAAGGACTACAAATTTTCCTGCGTATCCATTCAGACACGTAGTTACTGATAAACTTACAGGCTTATTCTGAGAACAGCCAAGTTTGAAAATCAGGGTCTGACTTTGAGATCATGTTTAACTTGGACTAAAATTAGCAATTATGAATGCATGGAGGTTTTTGCAAAAACACCATTGAACATAAGAGATCACATTGCTGATTTGCTACATGTTTCTTAAAGTTTTGCCCTCTTTGCAGCATGTTGATCTTCACTTTGGAAAAAACATGGGGCAAATTCTGCAAATTTTCTGTCCAAAATAGCAGACAAAGCAGAGCTGCCATTCCAACGCATTTCCAATGAAACTGAGGCAGGAGGCCAACTCTCACTTCTAAAGCAGAGGCAAACCATAGGCAACTCATCTGAGGCCCTGAGGGCTTCTGTGTGCCAGTCAGACTAGATCAGATGCAGCAAAAGAGCAAGGAAATGGAAGAGACAAACTCAGAATACTTTTCCAAAGCTCTCCCAGCAAAGTAGGTCTAGAACAGACAGACAGTGGCAGCACAGGGGAGGGATCAGGGGAATCAGGACACAACTGACTTGAAGAACATAAAGCTGAGAGTGGTCAGAGATGGTGGTCCTCTCAAAATCAAAAATTGAAACCACAGTTGATAAAAGAAACAAGAGGAGAAAAAATCCAAACGTGGTTTTGTTGGTGGACGTGGAAGCAGTTCCAGGAGTTTTGGCTGTGCTAGCAACACAACTCTGTTTCATGACTCTGCCAGTGGTCTCATCACTAAACCAGTGAAAACAGAAACACTGAGTGATAATGCCTTTGATAACTCAGAGGTTAAGGCATGTGCTTCAAAAAGAAACTGGTGCCTGGCAAGGATTCACAAAACTACACTAACTTTTTCCAGTACTTCATATCTCCTGGTTTAATGACATAAGTACAAGGAAACAGATGTATCCTTTTTACCTCAGTCCCACTGCAAAAAAAAAAAAAAAACAAAACACACAAACACTAAAAACGAAGGATGCTATTCTGATTTTTTTCTTCTTCTGTCCCAAAAGGACAGCTAGGAGGGCCTTAAGCTTTCTGAAGCACCTTTTTTTTTTTCCATCTGCATTGGCCTTTTCTTTCTACATGGTAACATATTTTCATTAATAAGCATTTTTTAACAAAATAATTGGCCTCTGAAGGTGCCCGAAAATGGAACAGCTGTAAGAGCTAAAGAGATTAGAACTCCAGTATTAATGAAGTCTGGAAAAAGTGTGAATTGCTTCAGGGAAGAAACAGGCTTGGTCACTTTGAAACAGAATTTTATCCAATTTGCTGTTCAACTTTTTTTGGAGGAAAAAAATACAAACAGTTCTAACCATTTGTTATAGACCATCTGCAGCATTCATTAACACATCATTTTAATCTCCCTCTCCAGCCACAGCAAATCTTTAGAAAAAAGATTCTGCTCACTTCATTGAAGTGTTTTAGGAAGAATATTCCATTCCTGCAAGGACATCATTTCAGTTCTTTAAAGACAGCCACAGAAAATGGCAAGAAAATAATGCAGCATAACTAAACTTTTACAGTCTTCCTTTCCTAATGTTCTGCTGTATATCATGACCTGAGAACTTCTCTCAGGTACTGAGAATCCATTCTTCCACAGCTTGAATCTGCACAAAAACTATAGATTCTGAAAAGCATTGCCTTCTGTAGCCTTTTTTAAGAGCTATTCAATAATAAAATCAAATTCTCAGTGATAGTGACACTCATTTCCAATTGCTCAACAAGGCCAGATAAAGTGTGTTGTCTCTGAAGAACCCTTCATAGCTGAAGACTCTGCAAGCTCTGTGAGCAGACACCTGCAATCATCCTTTCCTCAGGACAGTAGTGAAAAGAAAATATCATTGTACTTATAAAGCAATTTCTACTCCCTTGATCAGACTCCTTACAATGATCCCATTATCATCCCCTCGTTATATTCACTGCATACGTATTAGCCCATGGCACATTCCCCTGCGTGTCATGGCAATCACTAGGAACCCTTTCTCCAGAGCAAAAGAAAAACTAAAAAAATATTTTAGTCCATGAAACAAAGTTTTAAATGAGAGTTGGAATATTCATCAAGATATTTTTCAGTGTCAAAAACGACTGGTCTAGAATACCTGATTATTTACAGACAGAAATACCATCATGGAATGGCAACAAATGTCCAGCACAGACATTAAAAGCCTGTAATGTTTTGAGTGTCCAGCTACAACTGCAACCCAGACTGCCCACAAATTTAGGTCATATAAAGCACTGCACAGCATGTGTGACATGCAGACATCATCAATTGCAGCTTAGGCTGAGACTAGAGCACAGAACTCATAGGGTTCTGTTTTGGATACTGTAACCTTCCAACCACATAGCTCCAGGGCTGTTAATGGGTTCTCTTCTTCCCTAATAGACCAGGATGACAAGCAGCAAACAGCACCGTTTTTCCAAGTGGAGAATATGTCTTCATTGCATCTCTCTTGAGAATTCTGCTGCTGCCTGAGGCACAAAAGAACAAAATACAAAAAAGGCAGAAATACCCAAAGAAAGGTCAAGTTCTCCTGCTTCACATAAAAAGGTAAAGATAACATTTCCCCAGAAATTAAAAGTATATTCTTTTCTAGGAGATGAGGCTTTAAAAATTTTTAGAACATAGTTCACCCTTTTCCAAGAAGAATTCCAAGGCCAGTCTGTCTTTCCAAGGCTGATGAGCACAGTCCTTGATTGTCTGAGAAGGAGTACATCAGGATCCTACTCCTCACACTTCACCTTTACCAAATCTAACATTTATATAAGCCTGACTAGATCTGGAGGCAATATTATAGTGTTGCATGGTGTAGCGGGTTTAGTTCGTAACCGGGCGGAAACACCAATTTAGTGTAGTGGGTTTGTTCACATTTCTTACCTTCTGAGAGATAAGAATCAGGAGGAATACAAAGCAGGCTCTAAACTTAAAGAATATAAAGAAGTTTATTAATAGAACTAAAAGAAAAAAGAATATTAAGGGTCAGAAAAAACCTTCAGAACACTTCTCCTCCCCTCATCCTCCCCCCTCCTCCCACTTACAACATAAAGACACAAATTTAGGATTATTTCAGTCAGTTTACCACCTCTGTAATAGTCTTTCATCAGTTCACTTAGGGAGAGGAGTCTCTTTTGCCCATGCTATGGGGCTGCTCCACAGTCACAGCACAACAGCCGCCTGGGGTGGTTTTCTGCTGGCATGTCTAAGTCCCTTCCCTCAACTTACAGCTTTCCCCACAACNCCACCCCGCCATGCTTTCATGAAATTACAAAAGTGTTCTTTGATGTATCATAGTCCATCAACATAGCTTTACAAAAGATTTTCAGCTTTCAGGTTTTAAAAGCATCTCCTCTATCCCCACTCTCTCTCTCTGTTTCAGTTCTCTCTTCTTCACTGACTTTGGTGTCACTATCATGGTGTTTATTCACGTGCCTTTGCCTTTCCCTTTCCTCTGACCTGGGAGAGAATTGATGTTTGCAGGATTCACTTCTTCTAAGGAACTTACAGCACTGAAGGGGTTACTCTTATCCGGGTCTGGGCATTGCAGCTGGTTGGTCCCACGCTCTCTGCTGGGCAGCGGCCGGAGTTGGTTTCTGGTGTAAAGTTCCAGTTCGTTTTGCCTCACCAGGGAAAAGTTCACGCTGCCCCACACGGAGCCGCGGGCCGTGGCCTGGCGCCTGCCAAGCCAAGACAGAGCAGGGCCGTGGCCCCGGCCCCACCAGGCTTCCGCGGTCAGGCCCAGCCAGGCCCGGCCAGGCCCAACCCGGCCCCCGCCGGGCAGCCCTGTTACCTGTCCTAGGGCTGGAAGCAAGAGAGAGTTCCCACATCTCCACGGGATTTATATATGTCAATTTTGAGAAGCGCTATTGGTCTAAATGACTGTTCATCAAGTTCAGGTTCAAACCACCACACATCGTTTTCTTAATCTCATGCTTTTTGTAAATGTAAAGAAGAATGTAGAATTAGAAAGAACATGCTGAAAGAACATGCTCATCCTTCTTCATTGACAAGTTTCCATCATAACACCAGCCAGCTTCTTGCCATTCCTGAGCTTCTTCATTTTCCATCTAAATACCATTCGCCACTTTCAATTTCCCACCTAAGTTTCAGTCCTCTGACTCATTTTATGTTGTTTAATCAGTTTTTCTTCATCCTGCATCCAGCCACCATATCCTCCCAGGCTCATTTTTACTAAATTAAACAAAACCAACTTGCCTCATCTCCTGGAGGTGAGACTTTCATTCCCTGGTCACTGAAGTAACTAATTTCTAAGCTCACTACAGGATCAGGGCTTTTTAGAAGGTGGGAGACTAATTGCGGAAAGTATTCCAGAAATTTCTCTATTTCCTGCATAGTGAAATTGTGTCTATTCCTAATAGCTGCACTGATAGAAATGAAATACAGGAACATCCTTCCAGCTTCTGGCCCAAAAACTTTTGCTGCACTCAGCCAGTCCTTAACAAGATGTTACAATCTGGTTAACCCTATTGCTGTTTTCCCAATTATTTTTTTCTAAGATATATATTTCTACAGCCTCAAAGATGATAAATTTATTAATACTTCAAACTACAAAATTAATCTAGAATACACTAAACTATAAATCGTGGTCCTGCAAACAGGCAAAGTATGTTTGGGCTATATTTTTAATCAAAATACAATGCAATCCAGTGAATTCACCATACTTCTTTTAGCTGTAGTCTTAACCTCAAAATATTTCCCATCCTGGTCAACAGACATAACTAATCAAAAACTAGAATAAACAGCCACAGTAAGCAGCACAGATTTTAATCCTATCCACCCAGTCATGGAGAGAACTGCTAAAATCTGGGTTAATCCTTCCAATCCTTAGTCAGAAATGAAAGTCTGTGCAATTGAAATAGTATGCCAGAATTAGATTTGCTTGTGGTAAGGATTCAATTAAGCCAAAAATTAAGATTCGAAATAGCTTCAGTTAAAACTGAAGTCCTGCATTTCTACTGACAGATACTATAATCCAAAAGAGTCATTGTACTGAGACCAAACTCATAACTCTTTTTCTCCACAGGAAATTAATTTGGGACAAATCCCAGACACACTGATTTTCAGATAGTTTTGTCAGAAAAAAAAAGGAAAAATGAAAAAAAAAATCAGCTTTTCTCCAAAATGATGACGACAGCCACTGGACTGGGATGTCATGAATAAAGTACAGTCACTAGTGAGGAAGACACTGTAATAAAGTCAATTTTTTATATTGACCTTAATATGAAGCAGATTCTCACAAACACTGGAAATTTTAACTACTTTAAATTTGTTACTGCACTCAAAAATGCAACATACCCATTAGACATAAAATACACATCCCATAGCTATCTATTTGTATTGGGCAGGGGATTGACTTAATTTTCAGCAAGCTGAGAGAATACACATGTCAACATAGAAAATTTTAAAAATGAAGAAGGGAGGTTACCACTCTCCCAGAAGCCATTTCACTTGAAGCATCTTCATCATTTGATCAAAGCCTGCACAAATCTATAATATTACAAATAGTCTGCATTTGCTGCTGCAAGTCGTCAGACTTGTCAACAGACAATTTATGTCAAGGCTGAATTTTACGGTTGTTTACTTGTTGGAGTTACATATGAGATCACTTCAAGACCCAGAACACCAGTGATCCCCTTGAGCCTACAAATGCTATGTCTGTGCATTTGTGTAACACATCACACTGTGCAGTCACCACAGGAGGCAAAAGCAAAGTGGCAGCAAAACTCTCAGTTACAAATATTTAAGGTCTATAGTAACAGAATAATAGAGGGAAATATTCAGTTGTATTCCCTACGTCAAGATAGCCAGAGGTTTCAAGCAGTTGCATAAGCATATTTCTGTAATCTTTGTTGCTCCAAAGCTGGAAGCTTTTACTCAGGCAAAGCTCTTTGAAGTTACTTTGGGAACTGGCTCTCTGCAGATGGAAAAAACAAATGATTAAACCAGCTCAATAGGGAGCCAAGCTTACTGAGCATACTTGATCTAAAAAGAAACTAAGGGAAGGAGAATTTTTTTTTTAAATACACACTAAGGAGGAAAATATTCCACCATCTGAGCTGAATTAGAAAAGCTGCTTAAATGCCACAGCTTTTAACTGGGTGGAATATGCAAATGAAACCTCAAAATGACCCAGTAAAATAAACCTAACTATCAAAATGAAGTTTAAATAACTTACCAGGTTTAACTTAAATAAAACCAACTAGCTTGTCAACAGGGTATTTCACCAGCAATCCAGCATATCATGAGAGAACACCCTAAGTGCAACCCTTAACAAACCAAATAATTCCTTTAACTTTAGATATTGCTCTTCTAAGCAGAAAATGCTTTAAGTCTATTGTGTGCTTGGCCTTTCCATCTCAGATATTAAGAGAACATGTCTGCATCTTTATGGCTGTTACACAAAGAACATACTAAGCCCCTCCTTTGAAAGGAAAAACCCCCTTCATTATCTCTTTACATGGCAGCATTCAAATCTTCAGGAAAAGCAATTAAATAAGCATTAAAGAACTAATTATTTAAAGCATTTACTTACTTTGCACTTGCTCTTCGTCCTTTACTTCCCAATGAAATCAATCACACCAAAGTCAGGATCCCACAAGCAGCAGGATTTTTGCTTTCCATGTAGGCTTCTGTATGACCTGCATGCTACCTTTTCCTAGTGGAAGTATGCTCCTCAGCTTTTCTCCTTGCAGACCTAGAAGGCTTTTTTCTGCATAACTTACTTAAAACTGAGGTTTTGCATACCTATAACCTACTTCACACAGTTAAAAAGTGCAGTAGAGTGTGGGAAATGAGCAAAGTTTGTTCTGATTTTACCTTAAGTTTTCCACTGCTTTCAGGCAGTGTCCACTGAGGGCTCCACTGCAGCTCAACAGATCAATAGGACCTACACTGGAATAAGGATTGCTGAGGTGGGCTGTTACATTTTATTATTGCCTGAGATCTGTCACTATTTTAAGATCTCTGCCTCATACTGTGAAAAAAGTAAATCAAAAAGCAGCTTCTCTTAAGCCAGGAGTCATCCCATACCAGGAAGGAACCAGAAAGAATAACATAAAACAATTTAAATAAGCACACTAAGGATTGCTAAGGCTTTCAATGACCAGTAAAGACACACATACTGCGCAGGTGACAGCTAGGTCCACACAAACTTCCTGCACATCCATTTAAATTTTTATTCAGAGATCATGCAATGTGTTTTTATGAGAAACTGGGAATCTGAAAATATCTGTATATAGTGAGAAGGTACTGAGCAACTGTTCAGGATATTATGATGTGATTTTTCTTTTATTATTTGAACCTGTCCTAAGTCATCTATTCAGTGTCATTTTTTTCATTGATCATTGGAATATTTCAGTTATTCTTACACTATAAAATAGTGATGGATAGCAAAGAACAACAGGAATGTGAGAGATTGCAAGCCTGAAGCCTGAGAAAGGTTAGAAAAGGTGTGGCATTACTTTTGCAGTTGTTAAGACTGGTAAAAATGACAGGATAAGTATATCTGTAAATGGCAATGAAGATCATTTTCTGTCTTTACCGAAGCCAAAGTGTGGAGAGGATCGTGTAACTTGTATTTTCCCCTCCACAAGTGAGCTCACCCCGCAAAGAGCCAAGGCTATCCTTGCCTGGCTCTTCCCCGTGCTCTGTTCTTTGCAGACACTGCTCATTTTCAACCTCATGATACAACCAGTCACTTAGACAACATCAGGATTTATGTCATTCAGGACCCATAACTTTGTTCAGTGCACATAAGAAAAATTTAGCTGGTAAGTGCCAGTGAACCTGAGTCTCAGAAAAGTATTTTTAAAGAAACAGCAAAACACATTCACATACAGGGGACACCGCAGAACCAGCAACCACCTAACACTGAGAAGAAATTTGCTTTCATATTTTTTTCCTGTCAGTCTGCCCTGCCCACAAGTATTCTAAAGGCCCTAATGGGAGATGTGAAATTCAGAACTGAATTAAAGGGAATTATGAATATATTTTGAGACTCCAGTTCCTAAAAAAAGCAAGGTAGTAGGCACTCCCACAAAGCACCTGAACAGAGTGAACATACACACAGAGAAAAAAGTACTTCTATTACTAAAAATCAGAGAATTATTGAAAATTCTTTCCATTTTTTGTAGAAATGAATGCTTACACAGAACAGTATCAGTAGCCAGCCAAGTGCACAGCAAAACGAAGGGAGGATTTTTTTTCAGGAAAGCCTATAATAGACTGATCCTGTCTCAGAGGTTATACTAAAAGAAAAAACAAGAGCAGTAGGGAAATTTTAAATTGCATTAGAATGGATACAAGTCGACATCAATTTCCAGATGGTTAACTACAGCCCAGACTCCCCACACTGCAACAGGAAAAGCAAGCACCTCCTGTACCAGTATGTAAAGTAGTCAATGAATGCAGAAGGAATTACTTAGGACTGAAAAGGCTTGCACAAAATCCCAAGGTCAAGAACCCCTAAGAGACAGAGATGGAAACTGTTCAGAATTTTGAGTAATTCTGGTTTTCTCATACTGTTTTCTTCACAAAAGGTCACTTCCATCAGTAATTTTTATTTCTGGTTTATCATCACCTGAGGTCCCCACCAACATTGCCCTAGCTCACCTGGTTCAGTTTATAGGCCGTTCCTCTATTTCCTGCTTATTAAATAGGAATACATTCGGCTTAAATTCATAGTTTTTACTTTGTTCTTGGGACCCCAGAGAATTTTTATTTGCTCCAATTAAGATTATTTTGTTGGGTGAAAAAGGTTGTCAGACAATGGACTTGGTAACAAAAATCCAGTTTAAGAGCAAGTGAAGAAAGCAAGTATTTCTTTTTACAATTTCTGTACCAGTTTGCTGTTAGATAGTTAAGGGATAGAGCTTGAAGTTTCACATGCTAAGCAGTTGAGCCATCCACAACATCTTTCCCTGGAACCCAGATTCCAGAAAAGGAAATGCCAACCTTTTTGCAGGTAACAGTAGCTAAAATGCAGATAAAGGAGAGAGGAGAGAATGGCAAACAGATCAAAACAAAATAAAGGACAGGGTTAGCCTGTTTCCTACAAAGATAATGTGACTGCAGAAAATAAACCAGACCATCCTAAATGGTACTTGACTAGAATACAGACAGTTCTCATAATTCTTGCATCTGTTTTCTTAGGATGAATTCACAAGCCTTATCTCATCCCAATTAGGTGCTTCATATAGCTCTGATGCCAATGCCAACACAATTTACTCAGAACTCTTAATTAGCCTCACACACAAAAAAATAACATGTAATTTGTCTGGTAATTATATGTTTCTGTAATTCCTGAAAGCAACTTGTTACTTAGATTACCTTAATTCTATTTTCTGTTGTACCTAATTGTGTTGCACATTTTGTTGAGCTGAGAGGTGGCTAGAAAATCCCTGCTCTTTCTTCTTTCATAGTAGTTCTACACACACAGTGTGTTTCCACTAGACACAAAATCAATGCAGTGAAAACAAAGCAGTCCTATTGCTAATTTAGTCAAAACTGCTCAGCAAAAATAGACAAAACTTTGTAGCAATAGTTACAGAAATCTTGAACCAAAAGTTAGGACACTAAAAACAAACCACCACTGTCAAGAAAAAAAAAAAAAAAGGAAAGATAAGCAGCTTTCCACCCGGCAATCCTTTGAATGAAACATGTTTACAGAAATATCTTGCTGCAAGATGCTCAAAAGGCAGGTTATAAATAGCCACAAACACTGAGCAGAGGCCATGGAGCAAGACCAGTGTTGGTGTTCTCAGTCTGCTGCAGCAAGGAACTTGTGACAAGGAAACAGTTCAGCCTATCTTCCTTAAAAGCCTAGAGGGAAATTACTTTCCCAAACCTATGATGGAGGCAGGAAGCCGAAAACACTGACTGAGAAGTCATCTGGTAATGAAACACCTCTCCAAGAGAGCTTACCCAAAACCCAAATGAACGGATACATAAAGTTAAAAGACACATGGTCTTGATCTGAAAAAAATCTACTTTATCCAAGCTACTCCAAAATGGGTGTATGTGATCCTACTGGGAAATGACACTACAGTCAGCCAGTGCAGCACACCAAAGCACCAGTACCTGTAGGCTCCATCCTGAGGAGTAGGTAAATCAATATACTCGAAAAATATTAAATGCACAAAGATTACCACCTGTTTTTCTCTCACCCTTCCTTCTCCACCTTCAGCAAGGGAATCCAGGAAAAAGCAGGGAGAAGAACCTGCATATACACCAAAAACACCAGACCTCGATTTCTCAGGTCTGATCATGCCCAAATATGAAACAAAAGATGATGTACAAAAGAAATGGAGACTGTTTTGGAGCTGTATGCAGAATATTACAGTGTTTTAGTCAAATCTCATCCAGAGCCCTTCGATGTGTTTCTCAGTGTGTTACAGCCAGAAGGAAGCGTATGTCTGCTTTGTATTTGCCCCTGTCCAAATACGTTAATCTTGCTATGCAAGATTGACCAATGTACAATCAAATGGAGTTATTGCCATACTCTAGAAGTTTAGGACCAGTTTGACCTCAGATGTTTTGCTAGATTTCCTAATTTTAGTGCAGCCTCTGTAGCTGTTGAAGAGGGGAAGGGAATAGAAATGGATTACACAAACCCTCCACATATATACATTTATGAATTATTTCTTTAATCCGCAAGTGAAACTGAAAGAATCTGTATTCAAATAAAATCTTAGTCACAAATTTGGACTTTTTCAATCCTTTTTCAAGAGGTTTAAATCATTCGCAGAGGTTGATCAGGGAACTCTGTTTACCCCTCAGCCCAGGATCCCTCATGGCTGAGTTCCAGAAAGGACAGACCTTTCTCCAGAAGAATTTTTCTCTTCCCCAAATAAGAGATAACTTGTACACCTGGAACCTCCTTCTCCTTCCAAACACTAAGGCTTTTGATCACTTAAGCTTCATGTGCATGGAAAATACAGCAGAAATTACTGTAGGGAAAGGAGACAATGTTAACTGCATATCACAAAAGAGCTGCTGCTGGGTACCAAGCAACCTCCATCTGCAACTTGGACTACCACATTTGCCTATCAGCAAAACTGATTTTCCTGTTGGTTGTTCAGCTTTTATACTACATTTCTTCTGCACTCTTCAATTTCTCTCCAAAACATTCCCCCTTCTAACTAATCTTATTTCCAGTTCTGGTTTCACAGAGCCTGCAAGTTCCAGCTTTTCCCTGACCCAGAATATCAAGTCTCAGGACAGAGGAAGATACATCCCACATTTACCGAAGAGCACAAAACGTTTTCCTCGCAAGAGACGGGAGACCAGAGTATAATCCATGAGCAGCATTGTCTCCCCAGGGCCATGAGAGCCCCATCTGGGTGTTCTCCTTCAGAAGCCAGAGGGGCCCCAGGCTGAACACACTGCGGAACTGGAGCTCTGCACTCAGAGAATTAAACCACGTCCAGTTTTACAAACTGTGCCTCCAGCTTCTGCACCTCAATTGCAAGCACAAGGGTTTTCCCCTAAGGACATTAAGTCTAAATCTAATGTAAATAGCCAATGATGCTGCTGCAGATTTATGTATTTATTTCAGTGAAGTACAGAAGAAATTATCTCAAGGATTTAAACAAACAATATGGTGACAAACGGTGTGGAGACAATCCAGGCTGGGCTCCCTCAGTGAAATCCACACAACTTCATAGCTCTGGGGAAGAGTGGAGGCAGAGGAGGAAGGAGGAGGGAAGAGGGGAAGAGAAAGTACACACAAACCAGATGACCACAGATCTGTAAAAAATAAAAGCTACAGCCTGCAAAGTTTTTCGGTGCATCTACACAAAGCCCTCTGTACCATCACCATGTACGCAGATCTATCCCAGAGTCTTCCAAGTAAGATCAAAAAAACTATAAAGAAATTCTTCAAATGAAATTGTTAATTCAAATAAGTGACAAAACACACTAATGAACTGTTTATTCAAATAATCTAAGCATCCTCAAAAATAATTAATAGATGAAACACAAAAAAAGTGTTTGACATTATATCAAAGCCCTTCTGTTCTATACACTGCATAATTTTATACTTTCAGGTACATTCTCTGGATATATTCTGATTGCCAGAAACTTCCCATGTATTTTGTAATGGTCTAAAACTATTTTATAGCTTAAAAGGAATAATTTTTAATTTTGTATTTGAGAATGTTCTTGGGAAAACAAATTCCAAAGAGGCCACTAGGAATATCTGCAAGCAGAAAATTATGCTGAAGGTCTTGTGTCCTACTTTCACAGCCCAAGAGTCTGCTGTATTATACTTACCTATAGGCAGGCAATAGTTTGGAGAGATTGCATGGGTGATCTACAATAGGGACTTGCTAGCAGGTTTAAGATTGCTCAAAACAAAGACTCTTAAGGATTTCTATTTTCAAGAACTGTAAAAACAGTCTGTAGAGAAAGAAAACAGCACTTCTGAGGTGAAAATGTATACCTTACTGCAAAGGACTAAAGTGAAGCCAAGCACTCCTCTCTCCTAAATGAGTGGTGTATAGAAACCAACCTTGCACCCTCAGCTCAGCTGCAGCTGTAAATTTAAGCAAATTAAAACAACAGGAACTTATCCACATCTAAACTACATGAAAAATTAAGTAAACTCTTGAAGACTTCCATGTCCTACATCTTGCTCATTAGTTACATTAATTCCTAATCTTTTCAAAACTACCTTCCTTCTACTTTGGAAAATTAAACTAAATGTCCCTCTCTTGAGCTCCCTAAGAATGACAGTTCAAGTCTACTCCTGCAGTATTCCATGTTCTCCTTCACCAAATTAAGAAGGATAAACCCATGGGGACAAGAGAATGAGGAATAATATAATCATCTCAGAATTAGCTAGGAAAACCCTTTAGAAAAAAGAGTGGGAGAAAGAGAGCAAGAAAGGAAAGCTCCCATCATTAATAAAATGCTCCTCTAAGTTCCAAGACGCAGCTGAAAGCAGCAAACGCAGCAGCTGCTGGAGCTTTACTTTCTCCCAGCCATGCCAGTACAGGAATAGCAATGTCTAAACCAGCAGGCCCTATCCCAACCACCTCACCCTCGCACAGCACTGCCTCCTGAGGAGGAAAAACATGAGATATTATATCCACTCACTTCATTCACCTCAGTAGAACAAATCTCAGGCACATTTTTAACCATTTAATACCACACATTTTTAACCATTTAATACCACTGATTACAGCATGTATGTGTAAAAGGTACTACCACAGATTACATTCTAGTTCTAAAAATCTTATGGATGTGCAAGACTTTCTTAAAAAGTACATACAGATTGGCTTTCGTGGATATGGACAAGTAAACACAGATTTGCAAGAAGGTCAATGCTACATTTTTATTGCAGCTCAAAATAAAAATTAGAATATCTGAAGGTTATTCTTCCCATACGGGCCTTCGTACAGCTAGAAGGGAAGAAAATCAAATTCAATTGCTTCTTTAAACGAGTCAGAAGCTGGAAATACTGTGTGCAACAGACTATGTAGTAGTGCAAGCTACTATGTCTAGACCTGAAACACCAGTTATATGTGTCTTGGTCTGAAAAACAGGTGTTTTCTAAGGAGGGCAGGAGCCTCCCTCAGAATGGAAAATGTGACCCCCTTCCCTCCGAATTATTATAATTTTGAAATTAAGGGGCTTTCAGGTAAAGATATGAGGAATAGGAATAACAGTTCTTTACTTATATACATATATACATATATATATGTACCAAGGCAAACAAAACAACAATAACTATGGCAGTAACAACAAACAGAACCAGAACCCAGTGCAGCCTTCTCGGCTGTCGGGCCCTTTCCCCCTCGGTGCAGTTCCGCTCACGGCCGGCAGGGGCGCTGGCGGCTCCCGGTGAGCAGGGCGGGTGCGATGGTTCCCCCGCGGCTGCAGGGGGCGCTCCGGAGCGAGCTCGGGGAGCACGCGGCAATGGCGGACGTGCCCGAGCCGGGAAAGGATGGGAGAAAGGCTCCACAAACCCCTGGGCAGCCGATCCCGGTGCCTCAGCAGGACCCCGGGAACAGCAGGCTGGAACAGCAGGGACGAACACAAAATCTCAGGTGGTAGACGAGATGTATCGAGCTCCGGAGCTGCAGCGGGAACTCCGGGAGGTCTCGGCAGGCAGGGGGTGCAGCGCTGGCAGTGCCACAGTGTAGCGAAGCCTCAAAGCTGCAGCAGAGGAACGGCGGAGGCAGGGCAGCTGCCTCTCGATAGAGCAGGGGAAGGCGAGCTTGGGGTCCCGGGCCCCCTGAGGCACCCAAGCAGATGGTGAAAGGGTCCCTGTGCAAACGGCCGCTCCAGCGAGCAAACTCCACTCACAGTAGAAAGGAAGGCAGCAGAAGGCAGGACCCCGCAGTGACGGTGAGTTCTCCCTACAGCGACTGCAGCCTCTCCTTCCCCTCTGAAGGCCAGAAGAACAAAGAGCCCTAGGTACTGTACCCAACCTTTTCTCTCAGTTCAAATCTCACGGCATCTCCGCCCCCACCTGAGAAAAACCCCAAGTAAAAGAGGACAGCTGGACCCCTCCCCCTGTGGCCAGGTCTTTTTGTCTCTCTTAAGCACCCAGCAATTATCCCTTAGCATAGGGAAAAATTCTCTAAGAGGAAAAGAAAACAACAACAACAACAACAACAACAACCAACTCCTAAAACGCCAACAATATGAATACTGGTATTTTTGCACTAAAGTATTATTTAACCTACAGTTTAATCTTTCAGTCTTTTGCAGTAACAAAGCCAAAGTGATTATCATGCTCAGACACATAGTGCCATACACATGCTAACATCAGCCATCAGTAAGGACGGGAATAAAAAGTTGTTATTATAGAAAAGCTTAAATGTATGATTTTCTGTAATGAAATACAGAACTGCTTTTACAAGCCAGCTAAACAGGCTGGACAGAAATCTACATATACATATGGCAGACCTATGAATTAATGAGCACATTCCAGGTAGTATGACCCCCAGAAAAGATTCTACAATAAAAAAAACCAAATACAACACCCCCCCGCTGTCTCCATCAAACAATTTTGAAAGCATTAAGAGTTGAAGCACACTTACACATAGTACAAAAGTTAAGTGTGTCTTTCGAACCTTTTTGGTCCTTTAGAGAACCACTGCACCATGGAGACATTTGGCAAAGAAGCTGGAGGATGTGTGGAGGAACTTTAAGATCATGAACAAAGTCACACACAGATAAGGGAGTATAAATGCTCCAGAGCCAGGAGTCTGGGTGGGCTCTGATCACAGTTGCTTAGAGCTCTGGTTTGCACAAGTGCAGCACAGTTTTTTGCATCTCAAATGAGCTAAAACAAAGCAACTCCAGCTATACCTATAATGAGGTGAAAATGACAACTAATGTAAACACATCTGCAAGTATTTCAGTAAATTACCTAAAAAGTCACCACCAAAAGAATGAAAGATTTCAAAGTACAGTTTCACTCAGTGCTTATTAGCAATTAGATGCCTTATTTATGAACTATCCCGGCAGTGCTACAGGGCATGGGGGGCCTATGGGATGGGCTGAACATGAGTCAGCAGTGCTCCCTTTCGGTGGCACAGCCTAAGGAGGCTGCGGCAGCAGCAGCACAGCAGCTGCTCCAGGGAGGGACTGTTCCCCTCTCAGGACTCACGAGGCCCTATCTGCAGTCCCCTGTCCTGTTTAGAGTCTCCTCATACAAGACACCAATATATCCAAGCGAGTCCAAAGGACTGCAAGTGCAAGTAGGGGCTGAAGGAACTCTTTCCCCAGGAAAGCGACAGGTAAGGAGCAGTATAATTGCAGCCTACAACTGCACTGAGACAGAGTTGGACTCAGATTCACAGCAAAAGAACAAGAGCCTGTGGTATCAGGGAAATTCTAATGAGATAAAATGAAAATATTTGCATGGTGAGAGAGGTTAATTACTGAAACAGATTGCCCAGAGAGGCTGTGGTATCTACTTCCAGGGAGATACTCAAAACTTGACTGGATGATCTGATTTTGATATTAGCTCATCACGGAGCTAGGGCTCGGTTAGACAGCTTCCAGCAATCCTGTCTAACATCCATGGCTCTCATAGAATCATTATGCAATAATATATAGTACTTACCCTTTGGAAAAGCAGTTAGTTATTTTGCAGAACATTTCCAGATCTGTTTCAAAAAGTATCACTTTGTGATAGCCCTTCTGGAAAATTGCCCTCACCTTTAACACTTCTTGACTATGTGTTATAACTGTGAGTGCTTCCACAACAATCAAATGCCTCAAATTATGTCTTTCAGAAAGACTTCTAGAAGGATTTAGGTTTGCAATAGGCAAAAACAGTATGGTTCAGAGACACTAAATATTCCTGGATGTATTTACAATACGTAGGGGCATTTTTTCCCACATGTGAAGAAGCAAGTCTTCTAGCCTTCACACAGAACTAACCATGATGTTCTGGTTTTAAAAAAAGAGTATCACTAATACTATCATAATCATAGCATGTGGTGAAACAAAGGTAACTATGTTTGAAACCAAATGCTCAAGTTCCTAAGTAATGTCTGTGTTGAGATGTCTCAAATGTCAAGAGATACAAGCTGAACAGCAGGCTGGCACAGATGCCCCAGACAATTCTCATCTTGTTTCAGTAGACTATCCCACATCTGAGTATGTTTGAAGTGTGTGGCAGAATTGGGGACCAAAGCCAAGGAACAGTTCACTGGCAGGAGAGTTCCTGCCAAGAGCTGGTGATAAAATCAGCTGGAGCAGAGCATGTGGCACTGTCCAAAGGGTATCTCTGTAGCACAGTTAGAATCAGGTAAGTGCCATACACCCGAAAGTGTCCCATTGGTTTGTTGGTAGGGTTTTGACAGCTGATTTCAGGTAAAAATAGATCAGCAAGGTTCAGAAAACATTCCAGTTTAGTTGGCTTCACATGCCTGTCTATTTTCATTGTCTGAATCATGCAACATCTGTCCTCAGATGGTGCAGGCAAACTCTGAGGAAACTGAACCAGAGTTGGGCCGGCGAAGGAGGCAGTCTAGACAACACACCACTCACCCCAGATGTTCAGACAGGGACTCAGTGCTTCAAAAAGCAGTATGTCCTGCATTAATCACTGCAAACTCCAAATGTGGGCATATGTCATCTTTAGAAATATAGAACTTATTTTTTTACAGATATGGCTCTTCAGTCAAGATTCAGATTGACATAGTATTTACTAGCCACAGAGAATATGGTGCCTTATCTCCTCTGAGTCATTCAGTGAAGTCTTCAGCAGTATAGAGCATTATAGATGAGTTCTCATTCCTGTGCCCTCAGTTCAGTTCAGCATCACATAACTACCTGGCACAGAACTCATATGATAAGGACATAAATTAAATGGCCTTATTAAAGTGCCAGAGCACTACGTACACAAGCAGGAGTGGGACCAAGCATCTTTTGCATAGCCAGGCATCTCAATGAATGAGACAAAACAGGAGACTTACTTAATAGTCTTCACAATTCAGCCAACACCTATGTGTGCCAGCTAAAATCCTGACAGTGACTTGAAAGATTTCATATTTGCAATCCTTCTCCCTCAAACTTCATCTCCCTTGCTTTTATGACAGCACTGTGAATTTCAACTTCATCTCCCAGGAATTCATTCCTAAATGAATGGTTGAGTGACACATGCAAGTCTCATTACTGTGATGTTTCAAACCCCATTGCAAGACATTGCATATTGCAAAGGTCAGGTTAAATATTAACACAATATTAGTTACATGAACAAAAAAGTCCTTCAGCCAATTCAAGCTACTGAAGACTGCTCTGTTAGATTGTTTTAACACACAAAAGACAATTTTGATTTCCCAAATGGAAATCTTGGAAGCCAAATTTCAGCAGAAAAGTTTGCTAATAAAACTCTGATAACCCCTAAAATCAAAGACAGTGATAATGACAATATTAACATACAATGAAAATAGTAGTAACTTACTGAGACAAAAAAAACCTGTGTCATTTTCTAGAGACTCTTATATAAAAATAAAAATAGATCTGTATCAGTAACAGCATGCATCTGCTACCAAGAGTGAAGATGATTCTGTAAGGATTTCTTCCAGTGTTTCATCACTTAGCACTGGCTGGGATCTTCAGCTGTTCTTACACTGGCAGACACAGTTAAGTGAAATATGTATCAAAGAGAAGCACTAAATACATATAAAACCCAGCTTTAAAAGACAAGTAAATCTGCATTGTGTAAAAGCATATGAAATGCTTTTACACAACTGCCTCTGTAACTTGGTCACTGCAATTGCATTGAAGATAGCAGCATTGACTGTCATGATCTTTCTGTATAAATCAAGATGTCAAAGCCATTTTTATAGGATCTCTGCCATAATTCAGCACTTATTGTCCTCCCCTTGTATGACAAGTTCTAAAGGAAGATCATTCAAGATACCAAGAGAAACAGGCCTCTTATCCTAACGGAAAAAAGGTCTTTTCCAGAGGTAAAAAGTTTCAAAAGTTGAAAGCTGATTCCTCAGTCATAACTAATCATTGTCACTTTCCTGCTTCTTTTCCCCCCTTACTTCACAAAATAATATAGCTGGACCACTTCCTTTTCAGATGTGTTCAGAGCGCCCTTTACTATTCAAAAGTCACTCATAGGAAATAGTAATAGTCAATGAATAAGAAACCCTAAAGTATGGAAATATCAGGAAATAAGTTACAATTAACATTAAAAATCCTCATGTGCTGGCAAACCAGTGACTTCTCACATCTGCACTCCCTCTTTGAGCTCTCCTCAGTTACGCCACAGTGGGAGCTCCTCTGACTTTCTGGCAAGGCAGAGTCCCCACCAGAGCTCAGCCCTGCACTCAGTGCCTGTTTCAGAAACAGCAGCGATCACCTCACAGTATCAATGCTGCAGTGCCAGGAAGGAGTTCTTAAAAATTGTTGCAACATTAAGGAACTTGAGACACGAGTCACTTTTGCTCTTCCAGTCTCACAACAGATTACATAAAGATATGTTTTCTAACAAAACCATTTGTCATTATCTCCAGATTTCAGACAACCCCTTAATAGATTTTCATGAACTATAGTAGGAAAGTAGAAGTATCCAGTTAGCAAAAATCTAATTCAGTAAATCTATGGAATGCAGTCGATTCAAGTGTGCAAGACTACTTAATTCAGAGACTCTAGTGGATCACTAAAGTCTGGCCTATTATTGTCCTATTATTGCTGTTGTCCTCAAATACATCCAGGTCTATTGCTTGCTGTTTCTTATAAGCACCACAGAACATCTGCTTATAATTTTACATCTTATTCTCAAAATCATTTTATGAGCCTACTATTATGAAGTTGATTTTACATTTATTTATCATATTAGCTATTAAAATTTTTAAACTGAATATCATTCAATGTGCTGGATGGTAAATCTCATTAGTGAGATTTTATAGTGTTAGAAACTTGAGTTTCAGGCATGAACCCCAAAATACTTCTGAATATTTGATGAGCCATCAACAAAGACATCAGTATGCATATTTTTTTTAAGTACAGAGAGACAATTAAGAGCATCTTTTTTGAACTGCTTGTAGCGATTATTCCTGATAGAGACCAACACAATGAAGTACATTAGAATAGCAAGAGCTCTTATTAAATTTTCCTACCTTATCTGCCATTATCATGGAGGCCCCGCCATGAATTCCAAGAATTGGAATAGAAGTCTGAGATGAAATAAAATCCAAAATCTGAGCTACTGCCTCCTGATCAGTGTCATCTCCAAAAACCACTCCATGGATCTTGGTGCCTGACATCAAGTCACAAACATGTGTTATGATGCTCTTAGGATCAGTCTGGTTCACAAGAAGGGTCACTACATTGATATCAACAGTCAGGTCTGCTGACATTTCCCTGGTCCAGAGAGCTCTGATATCTCTCTCTGTTATATACTTGGTCCTTCCCAGAATCACTGCAATGTTCAGGATGGGATAATTTTTCTCTGCTCCACGAACAAGATCCAAAGGCGCCAGAAGAGCTTGGAGTACCAGGAGAGCACAGCCAATTTTCCTCATCTTTGCCAGCTTTATCCCCTGTAAAAGCAATCACGTTGTATAAGAAGAACATAGAGAAAAAAAAACATACTGTATGTCTTCAATGAAGGTTTTAAACAGAAAGCTTCTGGGCATAATGCAAACTTTAGCAGCTTTTTATGATGCATCCTTCACCTTGGATCCAAATCAAGCCTCTTATATCCCATCAAAAACTTGGTTTGATAATGACAGTATTACAGCTGGGTCCCCCACAAGCAAGGCAAAAAATGCAGAAGTTCAGAGAAAAGACCCATTAACATTCTTCCTGGATAGCCAACAAAATTAAAATGACTGACATCATTAAAATAAAAGACATTATCGTCCTTCTCTTTAACCTTGCTGTGCTAAAACAGGTAAAACAAATCTATTTTCCTTCATCCTGGACATCTATTTAAACTTAAATCACAGTCTAAGAGGGAGAGGTATTTTAGCTCAAAATGAGAGAAGTGAGCCAGAGATCTGCTGGAAACCCCAGTCCACGTACTCCTTACATCTCACAGCATCCCAAACCCATGCTGTTTTATTTCTGAAGATCTCTCCTAGGCAGCTGCTGCTCAAGGAATCCTACTGCATTTCTGGAACAGATTCAAAAGCAAGATATTCTGTCTTAATTCTTTTCCATCCTCTCATGCAGCATTCAGAACTTGAGCCTCTCAGAACTGCTGATCTCAGACACAAAGTTGTCCCTAGTGTTGAAGGGGAGGGTGTTCCATAAATGAGCATCACTGCATTGGTTACCTCATGTCTTCACTGAATCTCTGTAGGGGGCTGAATATAGATGGAGTAGGAAGGGGAGAGAGATGGGCCACAGAAGGGATCTGAACTCTCTGAAGAAGGGAGAAGGAGAGCAGGTCTGACTCTGCAAGATCTCCCCCTGTTTCTGTGCCCCGAGGGATTTCCACCCCCATAACTGGCTCTCTGCTAGCTGCAAGAAGGGAGTCCCTGTGCCACATAAAGCCAAGCTTGTTGCAAAGCGTCACGTAGAACACACAAGCGGGGCTGTCCAATCAGGGGTGGCATTTTTCACATCTCCCCTCTCATCCTGCCAGCCCTATCTCCATCCTCAGTCAGACCCGTCTGCTGCTAAAACAGCCAGACACAGGCTTGCAGCATCACCCCCTCCTTTCAGGGCACACAAGGAGACGAGCACTCGAAAGTGCATTTAACTGCACATCAGTGCCCCGGCTGCCTGATTGCACTACGGGCCAGGCTCCCACCGGCCGCTACCACACCAGCGGCGGCACGGAGCCCGCTGGCACAGTAAACCCAAATGCCCCAGCTTCTCCCCGAGCCCGAGGAAGGCTCGTGGTCCCTGCGAGCCCCGGCACCGGGCCCG